>JAGMVL010001847.1:0-63296 GCA_019202695.1 Populus x sibirica
ATATATATTTTTCCTTTGGGTGTTTACAATAATGAATTGTACATATGCGTGTGATGGATTGATAAAGACGGATGAAGTCTTGATGTGGTGATTATATTTTGACAAGTGTTGTCATGGCTAATTCAATACATAATTAATTTGATACATAACAATGCACACAAGGTACTTATATTCATTCAAACATTATCCTAACTAATGAAGGTATATTGTTATATGCAAGGTACTCTTATCCATTCTAATAATATCATCACAAGTTTGATATATATCAATGTACGTAAGGTACTCGTATCCATGTCAATTATATCATAACTAGTTGATACATATCAATGTACGCAATGTACTCATATTCATTTCAATATTTATCGAAGCAATAGAACAATAAATTCTGAAATTTATCAATAAGTTTACACAAATTAAAAAGACAAGGTGCGATGCACCTACCTGGAGTATGTGCACGTGTTGTCACTCTATGCAATTGTCCAGTCCCCAGAGCCTCTCTTGTACCACCAGGCATTCAGTTTTTATCAACAATACAACCAACATCACAAATTCATTTAATTCTCATTCAACTAGTATTCTCAAACCAATCACAAGGAATTTCCTTAGAATCTCATACTCTTACCCATTTTCATGTTCATATTCATTCTTGTAATTTTGTTATTAATCATCACTCAACAGCAATTCCAAGTAAACATTAAAAATTATTTAATTTTGATCGATTTAACTTAACCAACCCAGAACATTATCTAGTGTTTTAATCATAACTAAAGTTGTAAAACTCAGTTTTGGGTGTGATTTGTTTCTATGAAAGGCTAAAACATAGAAATACAACTTTCATAAAGAAATTAACTCCAAATTATTTTATTTTAAGGTTCAGAATCAACAATCACAATAGCCCCTCCTTTGGCTAAAATTTTGGACAATAAGGATTTTCATCCCTTAAAAATCATTTTCAACTTCCAACTTTTTTTCATGCATAAACAACATTATCCAAGGTCATTTGGCATCATTAAATCACAAATTTAAACCAATTCTAAAACAAAACATTCAAACAATTTCGCTACCTCTACAATATAGCAAGGTTCGGCCAAAATTGGGAAACTCATCCCTTTGAAATTTCACCTAAATTGTTTTTACACACACTACATACGTTACCATCCTTGTTTAGCATTATTAATACAACAAAACAATGAACCATTCATTTTCTTTCACTTTCTCCTCATGCAATTAAACATATACGATAAACCTTAACAATTAATATTCTTACATCATTATCACAACAATAATTTCACACTACTAGTTGAGATCCATGATAATCTTCATTAACTAATTAATTTGCCAAAAATATACTTATGACCAGCCTTAAATATGTTTTATTTTCCAAAAAAATTTCATTTCAATTTCTTCATGGTTCCACCTCATTCATATCCACACAACTAACAAGTTATCCTTTTATTCAATTAACAGGTTTATATAGCAATGTTCCTTCTAATTTTTACACCATAATCATTCTTCCCCTTATATAAAGAATACACAATTAATCTATAACAATATTAATAGCAAGAACATATTTTACCACTACATCTTCCATAAACCCTAACACCCATACAATTCTAATTTCATTAAAACATGTATTTAATCAAGTTTTCTAAATTTTGCCAAAACTAGCAATAGATTTAAAAAGCAATAAGTCATCCACCTTAGATTTTAATTTTTAACCCAATGGTCAGCATATAGAGCTTAGAGTCTTACACAATATATCTCAAAATCAAAATGATCCAACAGTTAAATCTCTCTAGATTGGAATAAAACCGAAGTAACCTAAATATTGATGAGCTACTGTTCAACATGAACACTACCTTGCCCGAGAGTGTGTTTTCGATCTCCACCGTCCAGAATGAAGAAAACATCTTGATGAACCACATATACAAACATAGACATGATCCAACGGTGGAAAAGAGAGGAATCGATCGGCGACCAAACCGCCCTGCCGGGTGTATTTCCTTTTGTTTTTCAGGAAATTTCTGATGATGATTTCTACCAAATGGATTGTGTTCTTTCAAATCCCTCTGGCAATTAGTACAGGTGTGTGAGAAGAAAAATATATCCAAATATCAGCACGATCTAATGGTGGCTACTAGAGATATGGCCATCAGAGCATTATTGCCTTCTTTGGGTTGAGTCTTCCAAATTCTGGACTTCTCTCTCTAGCTGAATTTTCTCTATCATCTCTCACTTTTTTTTAGATTGGTTGGACTCTTTGCTGTTTCAAAGGCATATTTTCCATTAACACAATATTGTCCCTCATTTATGCCTTTATGTATTTTTTTAATTTTTCACGTAAACTATCTGGTTTGTTTATATTTAAATTTTGATTCCTTACTGAACTCTGATTGAGATAAGATCCTTAACCAAGGTAGGAAAACATATTAATAGACTTCATGTAAAATTACATCTTGATCCGATGATTGGATTGAGAGCTTTGCTTTTCGTCAACTATCCAAATTTTCTTGTTCAATATTCACATAAAATCATATCAATTATCCTTTTAAACCTCTAAGATCATTTTATTATTTTGGAATATATTTATTTTAAAATTTCCACATTTATTTATTTATCGGGCTTATTATCGTTTCAAAGTAACGTCACTAATTTTTAATCAGGGCTTGCACCTTCAGTCCTGCCCTTTTTATTGCACTATCCTTTATTATAATTTATTATTTATTACCTCAGTTATTGTTTAGAAATATTTTATCATTTTTCTCATTATTTTATCCATCAAAACGCGTTACCAGTTTCTCTGTAGTTATGAATTCTAAACCAAAATTCATTTTATGGAGGTCATCCCCTCCATTATATATTATTATTTGTCTATTATTTTTTATCTCAGTTTCCATCACTCATCGAGATCTTATCATTTTCAGTCTTACGTTTACATGGGAGTTTACATATCCGCATATTTAAATTATAAATTTCCAGGGTTTTATAAGTTATGTGTATGATAACCTACCATATGTGTGGGGTTATGGCTAAGGTTGTCGCACGTATGCAGCGTCGCGGCAAATATTCCACTCTCAGGTATGTATTTGGCAAATATGAAATATGGGGAGACAAGGAATTCTTGTCTTTTATTTGTGAAAAGTGGGAATGAGAGTCGTCACCTAGTATTTTGGTCACTAAGAACCCTAACTGGTCTCGAGAGATCGGATACGGGGACCGGTTGCGTAAAAAAAGGTATTAGCACCCTAAATACGCCATATCTAAGGTAAGCTGCATTGTTTAATTGTCTGATAAAAAACTAAGGTCTTGTCGTGTTTTTTAACTGTTGGTCTATCTAAGGTTTAAGAAAAGTCTTTCTTCATAAAAGATCCCTTATCTTATCGGGTAAAAGTCTATATGTTCTAATATATATATATATATATATATATATATATATATATATATATATAAAAGAAACTACCTTTTCAAAATCAAGAATATGTTTTACGTATAAATTCGTAATCCCATATACTAAAAGAAAACAAAATATTTTTTTGGAATTTTTGAAATATTTGTCTAGTTCTCCATCCTGAAAAGGTGAACATGGAGCGGATGCTCTTAGTCACAAAAACAAAGCGGCTCTAAAAAAGTCGCCTATATGGGAGGAACGATCACTAAAAAGTGGAGGGGATCGGGGACCCGGTTCGACATCAATTTTAAAAGGGTGTTAAAAGCACAATTAACGGTATAACCAACATATCGAGAACAGATATTACAAACCCAACATGGAGATGTTGAAGGGTCTAAGATAAGAAGTAGAGTGGATGTCGAGATTGAAACCTCTTTTTGAATAACAGATGATGAATTGTTGATGATGGGACAATGCGTGTATATACCTAACAGAGGAGTGGTCAAACAAAAGGTATTACAAGAGTCATACGAGTCCAAAATTGCTATATATCCAAGTTTTCCTAAAATGTACTAGGATTTGAAATAACATTATTGATAGCCCAACATGAAAGAGAAATAGCTGAGTATGTACTAGTATTTGTAAACAAGTTAAAGTGGAACACCAAAGGCTTGCAGGACCATTATAGCCCCTGCTAATTCCTGAATAAAAGTGGGAAATGATCACCAGAGATTTCGAGTCAGGCCTACATAAAAGGGAAAAGGGGAATGATGCAATATGGGTCATCGTTGATCGCTTAACAAAGTCTGCGTTGTTTCTATCAGTAAAGATGATGGACTCGGTGGACAAACTCACCAGAATTTATGTGAATGAGGTAGTACGACTTCACGGAATCCTAACTTCACCTCTCGCCTTTCGCCGAGCATATAACATGTCCTGGGAACAAGGTTAGATATGAGCATTGCATTCCACCCCTAGACTGATGACCAACCCGAAAGGGTCATCCAAATCCTGAAAGATTTATTAAGAGCATGTGCTTTAGAGTTTAGAGGAAACTGGGAAGAACATATAGCATTGGTGGAATTCACATATAACAATAGTCGTTAGGTGACAATAGGGATGGCCCCATATAAAGCCCTATACAGTAGGAAGTGCAAAACTCTCTTATCTTTGGGAAGAGGTCGGGATATAAAATTGTATGGTACAAAATTAATCCAAGTTATTATCGAAAAAGTAAGAATTATTAAAGATAAGGCCACTCAAGATAGGAAAAAAAATATACGGATACCTGAAGGAGACCCCTCAAATCTAACACAGGAGACAAAGTATTTCTAAAAGCGGCCCCGTGAAAGAATATGTTGAGGTTCAGTTTGAAAGGGAACTCCCAGATTCATCGGGCCTTTTGAAATCCTGAGACGCATTGGACCTGTAGCCTACAAAATAGACTTGCCCTCATAATTGGCCAAAGTTCATAATGTATTCCATGTTTGCTTATTGGGAAAGGCAAACATTGACCATGCATGAGTTCTACCCCAGATTCTAGTAGAGGTTAAGGAAGATTTAACTTTTAAAGCAAAACCAATAAAGATTCTAGATTAGGGAGAAAGAGAATTACAGAATAAAAGGATCCTCATTGTTAGGATCTTATGACGGAGCTCACAAATTGAAGAGGGAATCTTTGATGAGAAAGAAATATTTTGAATTGTTCAAAGAACCAAGTATGAAATACGAATTTTAATTTCGAGGATGAAATTCATATTATTAGGGAAGAATGTAAAACCCCGTTAAAAAAAATAAACAAATCAATATTAGGAGGAAACATGAAGGAACCGGTCGAAGAATAACCTAAAGGATACTAGAATAAGAGTATCCAACATCCAAACACAACCTACTCTCATTTCAGAGGGGGTATAAGTACATTGAGAGAAAAAAGAGGTGATTTTTCCTCTCCCCATAACCTAGCATGACAACCCTAGCAACATCCCCTCATTTGCAAACTTTTCATCCAAACCACCCTTGCATGTCACCTTCCTTGAATACTTGAGTGAGAGAAGAGTTGAAGAGTGAAAAGAAATTTAAATCATTGAAGGGAGGAGGGGGAGTATTTCTATATAATTTCACTTTGAAAGCAATCTACAATACCTTAATTAATTCAATTTCATACAATTCTATATTTCCCCCAAATTCTATTCAAGAACCCTAGCTTAAATTCAAGATTAATACATCAATTCCTAATTGAATTCAAATTGATTTGCATAATCAAGTTTAGGGCTCCTTACATGGTGATAAATTGGATTTCATCCTTAACTAGTTGAAAAATTCACTTGTTTCTTGTTAATTTCCTTGCCTAATGATGCTTTCCCTACCAATTGATCTAAATCTTGCATAAACCTAACAATTTCTGGTGGAAAAATAAAAAATTTCTCTTCTCTTTTTGTTTCCACTATTGTCGGCCTTAGAAAGAAGAAAATGAGATATTTATAGTCTCATTTTTTTAATTACACTTTAGCCCCACTTACTTAAGTGTTTTATTTTTGACCCCATTCCTTTTTCCATTTACAATTTGAGTTATACCTCTTTTTTTTCTTTTATAATTCCACCCCTCAATATTTAAGTTTAATTTGTTTTCCTTACATTTAACCGTACCCTCTTTATCTCCAGGTTAATTTAAATTGTTTTTTAATCTATATTATTTTTAGTTTATATAAAAGTTTATTCTTAGGATTTACATTCTCCCCTCCTAATAGAAATTTTATCCTTGAAATTTAAGTAGCATACCTATATCAGAGAATAGATGCGGACAATTCTCCTTAATCTTGGATTCCCTTTCGTATATCTCCTCTTCTATCCGAGAGTTTCTCTATAATACTCTCACTAAGGGAACTTTTTTATTCCTTAACACTTTCTCACCCCAATTCATAATTTTGATTGGTTTTATCTCTAAAGTCAAATCCCCCCTTATTTTTATAGGAACATGTGGTAACACTTGTGAGTGATCAATCTTTACTTTCTGCAACAAGGACACATAACACACATTATGAATCTTATCTAGATGTGAGGGCAATTCCAACCGATAAGCAACTAGCCTTATTCTTTCCATAATCTCAAAAGGGCTAATGTATCTCGAGGCGAGTTTTCCTTTCATTCCAAATCAAATGATGCCCTTTTAAGGTGCCACTTTAAAAAAATACTTTATCCCCCACTTGGAATTCCAAAGGCCTTCTCCGATTGTCCCCATAACTTTTCTAACTATCCTAAGCTTCCTTTATTCTTTTCCTAGTTACCTTCACCTTATTAGTTGTCATCTGCACTATCTCGGGTCCTAAAAATTTCATTTCCCCTACTTCATCCCACCAAATCAGGGTACGACATTTCCTCCCATATAGTGCTTCGTACGAAGTGATCAGTACTTAAAAGTGCATTTTCATTAAGGTTTTATATCATCATATTGCACTTAAAGTATCATTAAATTCCCTAACTTAAGCATGTTTTATAATAACAAGTCTAATAATATAAGATATTTTTAATTTATGGTAAATGATCATTTTAAATACAGGTTTGCAAAATAGGCATATCTTACAATTCAAAGAATTTATTGATGTGTTTAACTATTGAAATTAAGAAGACAAAGAGATGGTTAAGCTTAGAGAAGAAATTCTAGTTGGACTAGTTCAATTCAAACTGGAACATTATTCGGTCTTTGGGTCATAACTAGAGATGTAGACCTTGGGTTTATGTGTAGTTTATCTTGATGGAAAGTTAAGACATGGGCCTAAAACATTTATGAGATTCTAAGATTCAGTACGGCAATTTTTCAAGTTCAAATCTTAGCAACAAAAGAGAAGTCTAAATTTGTCTTGCAGCGCATTAATCGTTTGGTTTTCAACCCATATCTCGAGTTCTAGAAGTTCAAATGCATCCATTTATTTTTTGTTGGAAATCTAAAACAAATACCCTCAACTTTTATGAAGACCATGTGTTCAAATTATAATGTTATCAATGATGTTTTATTCAGCTACCAAATCATTAGTTAGCCACCAAATCAATAGTTCTAAATTTTAGTCTATAAAAGGAGGCATTTACTATACATTTAGGCATCTTGAATAAAGATCTTGCTCTTGTTTTTTTTCTTTGTATTCTTGTAATGTTCAAGTTTTATTTCATGTTATATTCTTATTAATCTTTTGTTTATGCTTATCATTTCCTTTACTATACTTAGTCAATTTATATCATAACTATGTTCTTATCTTAATTATTTATGTTTTTCTTCTTCATTATGTTTAGTTAAGTTTATTTTTGCCAAAGTGAAATGGTTACACTAATGGTATGAGAATAAGTATAGTACAAACTCAACATGGACTTTAATGTTTATGTCCAATAAAGTTTGTTATTAACATATTTGATAATTGTTATCTTACTCATTCTTAATATCTTGCTTGTTAAGTGGTGAGTCTAGATTTATGGTGTACAACCTTTGACACAACAAATACTTGATTCTTTCACAGCCTATTGTATGGATAACTGATATTTGTGCTATAAAAGGAACTTGATTTGTTGTTGATATAAGTTAGCACCATGAATACCTGACAATATTTACAAGTATTGGCATTACTCAAATAAGATCATTAATATAATAATGATAATAATTTAAAATGAGTTATTAATGATAAATCATCCGATTAAAACCTCATTTGTTTGTGGTTTCCAGTTAAGTAATAAAAAAAAGTTTGGACTATACTTATTTGAAATACTATTAGTGGATCATCTAACCTTGACAATTGTTTTATCTTTACTTAATCTTTACATTAATATCACATCTCAAAGTTCTCTTCAACTTTGATTCTTTTATTATTTGTGGTTTTATATAGTTAACCTCCTTATGGATTGACCCTAGTTTTGTCGGGTTATTTATTACTTTAACACTCTTGCACTTGGGAGAAGACATCAATTATTTGATCATGTCACAGATTCATACCAATAGTAGCTTGGTAGTTATTATTATATGTAAACTCTACAAATGGAAAAAGATCTTCCTAAATTCCCCTAAACTCAAACACACGTGAGTTTAGAAGATAGTCTGAATAGTTCTTTTAGACTGACCATCCGTCTAAGGGTGAAATGTTGTACTTAGGTTCACTTTAGTCCCAAATGCTCGTTGTAGACTTGGTCATAACCTCGAAGTGAACCTTGGATCTTGATTTGACACAATCGATACTGGCACCCTATGAAGTCTAATCACTTCATTCATGTATAACCTGGTTATCTTATCCACCGAATCTGTCATTTTTATGGGTAAAAACAAAGCAGACTTTGTTAGTCAATCCACAATAATCCATATAGCATCATTACCCTTCTTAACCCTTGGTAATCCTGTTACAAAAAACATGATAATGTCCTCCCATTTCCATTATGGGATTGATAATGGTTGCAATTTCCTCACAGGCCTCTGGTGTTCTACCTTTACTTGCTGACAAATTTCATAGTTCAACACAAATTCTGCTATTTATCTTTTCATGTTAGGCCACCAATAATATCCTTTCAAGTCTCTATACATATTGGTACTTCTAGAATGCGTTGCAAATCGAGATTCATGAGCTTCTCTTAACACCTCATCTTTTAGTGTCTTATCTTTAGGCAAATAAATTTGTCTACCCATTGCCACTAACCCCTCTGGTAAGATTTGAAAAGGTGTTTTCATGCCCTGATTCACCTTTTCTTTTATCTTCCTTATTTTCTCATCCGCCTGCTGAGCTTACAGGACCTTGTCTCGAAGTACAAATCGGATTTTAATTTAGGCTAATAGTGACCCCTCGAGCCCTACATTTAGTTTTAGACTCATCTTCTTCAATTCTACTAAACTCATTTGTTCTTTAACCTCCACATCATTTACCATCACCTTTTCTTTTCGGCTCAAAGCATCCGCTACTATATTAGCCTTACCAAGATGATTGTCAATCACACAATCATAGTCCTTTATCAACTCCACTCATCTCATTTGCACATGTTTAACTCTTTTTACGACATTAAATACTTTTAACTCTTATGGTAAGTAAAGATTTGGACCTGTGACCCATATAAATAATGCCTTCATACCTGTAGGGCAAACACCACCGTTGCAAGTTCTAGATCATATACTAGATAATTTACATCATGTGGCTTTAGCTGTCTTGAGGTATAAGAGATTACTCTGTTATGTTGCATTAATACACATCTCAGACCTCTCTTAGAAGCATCACTATACACAATAAATTCTTTTGTCCCTGAAAGAAGAGCTAACATCAAAGTAGAAGTGAGTCTTTCCTTCAATTCTTGGAAGTTTTGTTCACATTCTTTTGACCAAACAAATCCTTTTTATGAGTTATTTAAAATATTTTTCACTTAGAAATGCATCAAAATAATTTTTTAATTTTTTTTGTTTTTGAAATGAGCACATCAAAATTATCGAAAAATACTTAAAAATATATAAATTTGAAGTTTTTTCAAGACAAACACACTTTCAAAATGCACCTAAACAAAATTGGAAACACATAACCAAATAGGCACAATGGAACCTATAAAACAAAATGAAAAGTAAAAAGGACTTAATCAATTGAAAAAAAAACCTTAATAAAAAATTTAGAAAAATACAAGAACTAAATAATTTATGTATCAATACCCTTTAAGCTATGTTTACTTCGGTAATGATAATTATAGAAATTGCTTTGCTAACTATGGAGCCAATCGTTTTCACGGGACGGTGCAAGATGGTCATAGTTCCATTAAAATTTGGACAAGTTGGTCAACTATCATTGACCACGCAATTCCTGCTTACTTTATTGAACCAGTAATTAATTTAATTAGCACACACCAACGACTACTAATTAATTTAATTGCATTTTTTTTTCAAAGCTATGGCATATAATAATATATAAAAAAATCATGAAGAAAAAGAAGAAGGTAGCAATGTTTTTCAAAGTTTCTCTCTCTTGTCAAATAAGTTTACTTTATTCTATGTTTACCCTTTAATCTATACCCTTTAATCTATGTTTACTTTATTGAACCAGTAATTAATTTAATTAGCACACACCAACGGCTACTAATTAATTTAATTTGACAACTTCTCTAAACCAGAAAAAATTAATTAAAGGGTTAGATAGATAATTCATATCTAATTAAACTAATATATTAATTTTGAAAATTTCTTTTTATATGTTCTTCTATTCTAAAATAATTGAGATTTTTTATTGAGCTTTATCATTTTGTATGAATATTGAAGCTTTTTTTATCGATTCAGTTTTTCTATATTTTTTCTCATTCTTTTTCTTTTTTATTTTAATTTTATCATTGAATTTTTTTTAACAGTTGTTCAGGTTATTTTTTAATGGGTTAATTTTATTAAATTACATCAAAATAACTCTTACACGATTTAATTTTAAACTTGATGTAAAAAAGAAGTTGGGTCAAAAGATTTTTTCCTGATAATTTTTTTTAATTTTATCCTCAAAATTTTATTACCAGTTGATTAGGTTGTCTTTAGACCGACCAAGTCAACTAGATCACGTCAAAAAAACTCTCATAAAGTTTATTTTTAAACTCACGCTAGGCAAGAAATTAGGCTGTAAGGTTTTTATATTAATTTCATTTTTTTTCTCAATTTTATCCTCGAACTTTTATTACCAGTTGGTCAAGTTGTCTTTGAACCAGTAAAGTTGACTAAGTCATATCAGAGCAACTTTCATATGATTTAATTTTAAATCTAAGCTATGCAAGAAGTTGAGTCGTAAGGTTTTTCATGTCAATTTCATCATGTTTTTTTAATTTCATCTTTTGATTTTTTTAAACGAGATGTTTTTTTATCAATAAGTCGATTGGGTTACTTCTATGCAATTTTTAAATACTTTAATTTTAAACTTGAATTAAACAAGAAGTATCATGATATTTCAAAATTAACATGTTAGACCAGATTAATAAAAATATCAACTAGTTTTTTATAATCTAAAATTTTTTATTACATTGAAAAAAATGATTTGATCATTAGCCTAACATGAGTAAGTAAACTAGTATTCATTAAGAGAGAGAGAGAGAGAGAGAGTAAACTAGTATTCGTTGAGAGAGAGAGAGAGAGAGAGAGAGATGTGGTTTTTTAATCAAGAGTCCTTGGCTGAATATAAGGTGTACGGTCATTGTAATGCAAAGAGCAGCAGCGTGTAATTAACTTAACCTGTCAAACATCGATGACGAAGTTAACACCAAAAGTTTCCTAAAAGAAAACACCGACAGAAGCAAGAAATCTGAAGCAAGATTTGGAGCGTTTCCAGAAATCCAACAAAAGTTGGAAGAAATGTGAATATTAGAGTTAAAATATAGCTGCTGTTATTGAATGTAGCTAAAAGTGCTTGACTGGCTGCTTATAATACATATTTTTCTCTACTTTACAAAGTTTTTTTACATTTTATTTAAACAGAACTTTGAAAAGTTTGTCTGATGGTCTATATATTATTTAATTATTTTTATTTATTTAATATGTGAGTTGATCTCTCATTAACCACTAATGAAGAAAAGAATATTATATCAATTTATTTTGATGGAAAGTAGTAAGAAGATTTATAATATATCGTGATCACGGTCGAGCTTAAATTAAAAAAAGGTACAAACAAGATTAGCACTTTGGGATTAAAGATTGTAAAGGCTAAATTAAGTGGGTGAAAATATAATTTTTTTTTTTTTTTTAATTAACATGGGTGTCTGAGTTAATTTGTGTGTACCTCGACTAATTTCACGAGCTCTGAAATTAACAACCATATAAGTCTCTAGTAGCCTTGAAGTTTGTGGAACTCAAACTACTGATTTTTAGAATATAAATTTAAAACTTAACCAATTAAATTACATTCCTCAAGTTATCCAAACATGAAATTTATTAAGAGATGTCAAAAATATGGCAAATAAGATGATCCTTTGAGGAGTGGTTGTGAGCCTAAAGTTAGGTTGGTAGGGCTATATCTTTAACTTGATTTTTTTATATATATAATTAAGGTATTCGTGACTCATTCAAACCATATAGAACTCCCTGTCACTATGCCCATTGTAATTTTGTTTTAAAAAAAATCTTGAAACAGAGAAAAATTGTAAAAGAACTTCCGTGAATTAAGAATTCTTTTATTGATTTCCTTGTTTATAATAGACAGAGGTGTTTATATACAAATAAACAAGAAATAGTTGACTTTCCATAAGTAATTGGATTCTTCATATATACAAATAAACAAGAAATAATTGGATTCTTCATATATTTGATCGATTTGTTTCTAATACACCAAGACTAATTAAAACTGGTTCTGTACTTTCCTTCAAGGAAATTTAGTTGAGCTTCATTTGAATCTAATATTTGCAGATTGTGTATGAGTGGGAGTTTCGTTAAAGGATAATATTACTGTTGGAACATCCTTACTGCCCAACCCTAATGTAGGTATAAGTATTACAGATATCCTTATGAGAGCAGCCAGCCTTGTTGCTCCTGGACCATCGTATCACACTGATAATTGTTGATGACATGAGGAATGCTATTGTTGTGAGGTTGTGCAGTGCTAGCATGGCTGCTGGCATTGAGTTGTGAAGTACTGCTAATAAAAACCACAATCACGTAGCTCTGATTAACTCGAGTTATCTTGTTAAATGATCATCATTTCTTGCGAACTAAATGCAACAATCAATTTTAACAATCTAAACGTGAATTATCTATCCAAGATCCCAAGATTTAATCCTAATCATTATTAATTAAAGTATTTTTCTAATTTTTTTCGTGTTTGGTGAAACTTGTTGAAAATCGGCCAGTAAAATTTATTTTCCAATCAACCTAAACAACATGTTTTACGAGGAGGGATCTGCTTTCCCCTTTTTAAAAGAAAAAACGTTTCTCATAAGACACTAATTAATATAACATAAAAAAAAATAACTAAATTAGCATAAGATTGGGAGTCAATATATGCTTTAATCTTTCATAGATTAGCATATAGGGAGGGCAAAGCAATTGATGAGCACTTTATCTGTACAGGAAATGATCTTCTTCGTGGTGCAGAAAGCATTATTAGTAATGAACTAATCCAGCTAGATGTCGTCTCTTTGATATTCTGTTTTCATTTTTCTCAATTTTTAAAGCATGGATCTATGTATCTAGACCTTCTTTTCTAACCATCTTGTCTAGTTATTTTTAAAATATTTTCTTCATTTTCATTCAAAAAAAATGAGAACTAAATTAAAGAAAACCCAACATGAACTTGCTAACCCTGCCACGTAATTTTTTTTTTTTTTTACATATATTTCTGAAAAGAAGAGATCCACTAAAAGGATACACGCATGACTAGCAACTAACTTTGGTTGAGGGGACCAAAAACACAAGCCATTGATGATATTACATGTAGTAATACGACCTGATAGGCCCTCTCTCTATATATATACATAGCCTAGTTTTAATGATAGTCCGAGGAAGTGATCTGAAGTACCATGCATGAGCTAGCTTCTTCTATTTTACTTAATGCTTCGATAATTCTTTCATAAAGTAATAGAATGAATGAAACTAACTAAGATCAGAACTATGTCCCAATCGTTTCATTGGTTGCGTAGATTTTGTTGGTGGGGCTTTCAACTTTGCTATGTCCTTTGTTCAGGAAAAAAGAAAGAAAGAAAAGGGAGAGAAAACACTTGTCAGAAAAGGGAAGTTCTGAGGCTATAGGAACAAGAGAAGCTTTCCAACTAGGAGGATTTGATAATGCATGCATGCCATCGTCCTCATGGTATTAATTTTAAATGTGGAATATTGAGTTGAAAACGATCACTTGTAGCTTCAAGGGGGGCTGTGATTAGAGAGATCAGGAAAGTGTTCATCTAGGAATATGTTTTGTGTGAGACTTTGTTGACAGAAAATGGATTTTTAATGGAGATTAGACATCAAATGGCACCACCCTGCATGATATCCCATGCGTTGATAAGATAGAAAATTATAGATGATATATATATATGATCTTAGAAACTAATTTAATGGCATTGGATTTGGATTTTAGCTTGTGGGGCAATAAGTTTATCTTTTCTCCTCTCTTTTTTTACCACCATCAATGACAAAGTTAAAGAGCATATTCTCTCCTTTTTCCATCCTCTACCAGACCAATTGAAAGTGCAAATGATAGGTCTATTCTAGCCCTCATCAGCACATATATAGTGGGAGAGAAGAAATTAAAGATGGGTGAAAAAAAAGGAGTTGGGATTTGTTGGTCTGTGCTTACTATTTGAAGCCATCAAGTTGAGAGAGCAAAAATGCATATTATCAACCATCTAGGTGGTAGCCCAATGGTAAGAGCTTGGGACTAAGGGGTTTGCTCCCTCTTAGGTCTCAGGTTCGAACCCTGTGGTTGCTCATATGATGGCCACTGGAGGCTTACATGGTCGTTAACCTCAGGGCCCGTGGGATTAGTCGAGGTGCGCTCAAGCTGGCCCGGACACCCACGATAATCTAAAAAAAAAATGCATATTATCACACAGGGATGATATTTTTACCATCTGTAACAAGTTAACAACAGGCAAACATGCGCGAGGGTTTTTATAATATATATATATATATAAATAAAATAGCACAGTTAGTTAAAATATTTTGCAAACTAACACAATTAAAAAAAAAATTTAAAAACTAGAACAGTTTGGTTGGTTACACTATTAGAAATAGCACAAATCAACAGAAGTTTTGTACAACGAAGACGCGCTGCTAGCTAGAAGTAGCGCTATTCAATTGGCTAGGCTAATTCTAACAGGGCAACCAAATATTGAAATTTATAAATAAATAAATAAAATGGTGCATGAATAGGAGGAGCACAGCCCTTTAAAATATATATATCAACCCTTTAAATTGTAATCCATTTTTTTTTATTTTTTTTTATTAATATGAGTGTCCGGACCAGCTTACGTGCACCTCGATTAATCCCACGGATCCTGAAGTTAGCGAGCCTCCAGTGGTCATTATATTAACAACCACAGAACTCGAACTTGAGACTCTAGAAAAACAAACTTTTTGATCCCAAATTCTTACTACTAGCTATCTACTAGATGATTATTTTTTTTTTCTTCTATTCTCAAGGGTTGTGTTACTCCAGAACCTTCAGTTTTTTTTTTAAAAAAAAATCAATTGGTTTGAAAAAAATTCCCGGCAACGCAATCGATTGACTTGCGCTCCTCCCTTCAGCACTGCTTTTAGTAGCATAACCAACTAAACTGTGCTAGTTTTCAAAAGTTTCTTTAACTATGCTGGTTTTCAAAATATTTTTATTTATAGTTCTATTATTAATAGAAAAATAATAATTACTTACATGTGATCACTATAAAGTAAACATTTTACTATGTCGTTTAAAAAATCTTCCCTCTATTCACCAAACAAAATACATGCATGGCGATTATACTATGATTTACTTACCCACCATCTCCTTTCTTCTTCTTATTGTTTTAAATTGAAAAAAAAAAATCTAGTTAATTTAGTTAAAAATTAGATTAAATTAATCGACTTGGATTTGATATGTACATTAACATATTAAATTTAAAAATAAATAAATTAAAACAACATAATTTTTGTTAAAAAAAAAATAGGTGGACTTAGTTTAACCCACCCACGTACATCCTCCGTATCCATGTCGCATGCCTCCAAAGAGGGTTTTGAAACGGTGATTCTCACTACTCCCTCTTGTTTTTGTCCTAACATGCTCACTACAATCTATCTATATATATATATATATATAATAAATGATTTGGAGACTGAAATAGGTAGGTACTGCCTAAAGATTTAATATTTTACGTACTGTCTGTCTATCTCTAAGCCACCAAAAAATCCCATCAATAATAGAGTCCAAATAATTCAATCATGCGGTCAATCATTAACTCTGTACATTGACAATTTCACTTCTTCCCAGATGAACCCTCTTCGTGCTGACTAGCTGTCTTGTGTCTGTAAATAATTTATTTCTTTCAAAAAGGATTAAATTATCGATCTTCTAATTTTATCCTCCATCTATAGATACAAAATCGAATTCTAATGGCATTTATGCCAGGACATTAAATCCGTTTTGAAGTGTGGTTAAGGTTATTTTTTAAAATGTTTTTCGTACTGAAATTTATTAAAATAATATTTTTTTATTTTAAAAAAATTATTTTTCAGATCAATGTATCAAAACAATTCAAAACACATAAAAAATTTAATTTTTAGCAAAAAATTTTTTTTTGAAAACACGGGTACAACCGCATTTCCAAACACTCGCTTAATATTAAGTAATAAGCTAAATAGTATGAGGATTTCACTGTTCACCCTCACCCAATACACTGTGGATTACAACACTCACTTAGTATTAAGAGTAATCCACAATGCATTTCTTTTTTTCACTTTTTTGTTTTTTTAGTTTATTTTTTTTGAACTTTTTCTTTTTTTTTCTTTTTTTTGTTTTTTTTCCTAAAATTATCTTTGTCAATTTTACTTTTTTAATATTGAGCTGGTTAAAATTTTTGCTTTGTAATTTTTTCCCTTAAAATACTGTGGATTGCTATGGTGTTTTCCCACATGGTTTTTCTATTTTATTTTTTTATTTTCTAAAATTATATTTGTCAATTTTATTTTTTTAATATTAAGTTGATTGAAAATCTAGTTTTGTAATTTTTTTCTTTAAAACATTATTGATTGCTACAGTGTTTCTCTACATGGTTTTTTTTGTTTTGTTTTTTTTATGATTTTCTCCAAAATTATCTTTTTCGATTTTATTTTTTAATATTGAGCTGATTAAGAATTACAGTTACAATATGTGAGGGAAGCACTGTAGCTTTCCTCACAAATTACTGTAGATTGCTCCAGTGTTTTTTCCCACATAGTTTTTTTATGTTTTTTTTCTAAAATTGTCTTTATCAATTTTTTTTAATATTAAGTTAGTTAAGAATTACAATTACAAGTAAATACAAGTAAGGCTAAATCATGTGGGGAAAACACTGTAACTTTCCTCACAAAATACTATGAATTGATACAGTTTTTCCTCAAATGGTTTTTTTCCAGTTTCTTTTGTGTTTTTTTTCTGTAATATTTTTTTAAAAAATTATCTTTGTCGATGTTATTTTTTTAATATTGAGCTGGTTAGAATTTAACTTTGTAATAAAGCTTAATCATGTGGGAAAAGCACTGTACCTTTCCTCACAAAACACTGTGGATTGCTACAATGTCTCTTCACACAGTTTTTTTTCTTATGATTTTTTCAAAATTATCTTTGTCAATTTTATTTTTTTAATATTGAGCTGGTTGAGAATTACAATTATAAGTCATTACAAATAAGGCTACATCATCACAAAACATTGTGAATTGCTACAGTGTTTCCAGCATGGTTTTTTTGTCCTTGTTTTTTTTGTGTTTTTATTTTATTTTTTTTCAAAAATTATATTTGTCGATTTTATTTTTTTAGTATTGAGTTGATTGAGAATTTAGCTTTGTAATTTTTTTCTTTAAAATGCTGTGAATTGCTGTAATGTTTTTCCACATGATTTTTTATGATTTTTTCTAAAATTATCGTTGTCGATTTGTTTTTAATATTAAGTTGGTTAAAAATTATAATTAGAATAAAACTAAATCATATGGGGAAAGCGTTGTTGTTTTCCTCACAAAACACTGTAGATTGCTACAGTATTTCTCTAAATGGTTTTTTTATGATTCTTTCTAAAATTGTCTTTGTTGATTGTATTAGGAAAAATACTGTAGTTTTCATCACAAAACATTGTCAATTGCTACAATATTTTTTTCTCATGGTTTTTTTTTCCTTCCAAAATTATCTTTATCAATTTTTTTTAATATTAAGTTGGTAGAGAATTTAGCTTTGTAATTATTTTTGTTTTTATTAACAGAAAAGCTAAATCATGTGGCGAAAGCACTGTATCTTTCCTCACGAAACACTATCGATTACTACAATTCATTTTGTTCAGTCTCTAAGTTTTTTATCATCAACATAATTTTTTTTTTCTATCATGAAATATTAGTTCATCATACCTTTAGTTTTTATTATTTATCTAGTGTTGGTTCACAATTATAACACTATCAAGTATATTTTTTTATAACCCCGCAACAGTGCGTGGGCATGCCATCTCGTATATATCATTACAAGTGCATGTTATAATGTCATTTTAAGTAATTGTCTTCATTATGCATGTTTAAATATATTTATTTCTTCTTAAAAGTAATTATATCAATTTTACTGACATTAAACATAAAGGCATTTGTTTTTTTAATAAATATCTTCATATTCAATGTTTGTAATGATATACCATAATTGCCACTAAAGAAATATAATAATGTCAATTATAAAAGAAATATACCATATATATATATATATATCATAGTATTTATTTTAGTGAATTTTTATACAAATACCATAAAAAATAATTTTATTGTGGTCTGAGACTTTTCCTAATAACCTGTTAATGGAAACACCGACCAAATTTTTTCATTGTTAAATCAGTTGGCAACCATCGACAAGAATACATCGTTAGTATATACCAAGGGAATCGCAATAAGAATAGAAAGAATAAAAAAAGTCAAACGGTGTAATGATGTGTAAGTTTTTACAGACGCAGTTACCGATGGAATTAGATTGACAGTATAATTCATCCGTGAATATACCGATGGAAAAATTTCATCGGTATATATCAATGACATTATAGATAGTATTATAGTGGGATTCAAAAAGACAAATCGTACGGTGATGTAACATTTATATCGACAAAATTGCCTATAAAGTTACCATCAAAATAATTATATTGGTCAATCCGTCGATAATATTTAATTTATGACCTGACACTCGACCCCCTCTCCCCCTCCTTCATTTCTACTTTTTCCTTGTAAAATTTCTCTCTACAACAAATAGCCACCCCCTCCTTTTCAATCTCAACACAACTCAACCTCTCTCAACTTTTCTAGCCACCACAACACTCAGTTTGTCAGCATCCATATTCTAATTTAAATTTTATTGAGGATTCTCCATTTTAAATAAGCAAATCTATCTTCTTTTTTTAATTTGAACACATTTTTAAAATGTTAATTTTTTTTGCATATTTTTGTAGTATATGTATTTTGTTTTGGTGCTTATTTGTTTTATTGTTTTTTCTCAAATAAACTTGTTGTATAGATTTATGGTTTGTTTTAGATTTTGTAAAATTGTATTTGTTTCTAAATTGTTGAAACTTTTTACTGACTTAGGTGTTTTGTGATGAAATAAATAATGGCTTGTTTAACGGGTCCATTTTATATTTTGTCAATTTTATTGTCGAGTTGTAATTTTCGGTAAATGTGTACAAATTTGTATTTATGTAGATAATTGATAATAAATAAAGAGAAGTATTACAATAGATTGAATAATCTTGAGCTAAACCAATATTTTTGCAAATTTATTTAGTTAACGTAGTTAATTAATACATGTTGTCATCATTATTATATATAGATTCAATAGAAGTTATGGATGATTATTCATGGATGTATTGAGATTCACCCCAAGGATTGCGGATGATGGATTATTGTAATAGGGTTTAGGATTTTATGAATTTCACAATATCTAATCCAAGAAATATTAGTGGAGGCAATATTAGATATCCATGCAAGAGGTGTAAAAATAAAAATTTTCTCGATCCAGATGCTGCAACGATGCATCTTCTACAAAAAAGATTTATGGAGCAATATATGTATTGGTATGTACACGGAGAACCATATGTTCCTCACGAGACCATGGTAGAAAGAATGATTGGGTCAACTTCTAGTGCTAGCAATGTGCATGGAGTTGTAGATGAAAATAGTAATTCTTATAGGACTATGGTTATGGATGCAATGAGAATGAATCATGGTCATGTCGGTCAATGTCCAATCGTAGATAAAGAACCTAATGCAAACATGGCCAGGTTTTTTTTATCTTTTGAAAGATTCTGACAAACCATTATGGGATGGTTGCACAAATCACTGTAAATTATTGGTCGTTGCACAAGTGTTTACCATCAAGTCAGATCATGGAATTATGACAGAATTTTCGAATGGATGAGAAACATTTTACCTGAAAGAAACAGGCTGAAAAAGAAGTTTTATGCTACTAAGTCCATGATGAAACCTCTTAGTCTAGGATACCAAAAAATTGACATGTGTCCAAACTTCTGTATATTGTACTACCTTGTAAATATAGAGCTCACCGAATGTAGGACATGTGAGCATTCTTGTTATAAACCCAAAACTAGCAAGGAAAGGACTTTTGTTGCACATAAAAAAAACTTAGATACTTCTCATTCACACTTATACTGCAGATGTTATTCATGTCACCAAAGACTGTTAAACACATGACATGACACCAATCACATGATGCCGTGGATGGAATGATGGTGTACCCTTCTAATAGTGAAGTATGGAAACACTTTAACAGTATGCATCCTCAGTTTTCAGCGAAATTAAGGAATGTGCGTCTTGGGTTATGTACAGATAGATTCAATTCATTCGAGTCATTTAATGCTCCTTATTCTTGTTGGTCAATTATACTCACGGTTTAGAACTTGCTACCGAGGATGTGTATAAGGACGGAGTTCATGTTTTTATCTATGGTCATACCTAATCTTAATAGTTTGAGCCAAAATATAGATGTTTGTTTTCAACCGTTGATTGATGAGTTAACACAGTTGTGATTATCCGAGGCTTTGACTTATGATGTATCAATGAAGCATAATTTTTAGATAAAGATAGTTTTGATGTGGACTATCAATGATTTCTAGCTTATGGAATGGTTTTTGGTTGAAGCACGCATGAAAAACTAGCATCTTCATACTGCATGGAAATTAACAAGGCATTCACGCTAACAAACGACAATAAAACATCTTTTTTTTTACTATCACCGACAGTTCTAACCAATGGATCATAGGTATAAAAAAACAAAAAGGGTTTTTTTATTGGTAGAGTTGAAAAGGATGTTGCACCGTTACATCATTCAGGTGAAGAATTGTATGACGTGGTGTCAATGTACAGTAACATTGTGTTTGGTTTTCAATCCAATAAGCATAAGTTTCCTGGTTTTGGTTTGATCCATAATTGGATAAAACAAAGTATTTTTTAGGAGCTTTCTTATTGGAAGAACAATCTTCTTCATCATAACCTTGACGCCATGCATATAAAAAAGAATGTTTTTTAGAATATTTTCAACACGGTTATGGACGTGAAGGGGAAGATAAAGGACAACATCAAGGCTAGAATGGATATAGCTTTGTTTTGTCATCGTAAAAATATGGAGTTAGTTTATGTTGGGTCACGGGTCATAAAACCCAAAGCAAGCTTCGCCTTAGACAATAATACACATCTACTTGTCTATCAATAGCTTAAGAGTTTGTATTTTCCCCGATGGATATGCCTCGAACTTATCAAGGTTGGTTAATTTGGAGAATTGCAGATTGTATGGAATGAAGAGCCATGAATGCCACGTGTTTATGCAAACATCCATTCTATTAGCTTATCAGTATTTATTGTCAAAGGGGATATGAGATACACTCATGGAGATCAGTTATTTTTTTAGAGATATATGCTCCAACAAATTGCAAACATAACACATTGAAAGGCTTGAAACAAATATCATAATATGTAAACCTGAGATGATATTCCCTCAATTGTTTTTTGACTCGATGGAGTATCTACCCATACATTTACCATTTGAGGCAAAAGTCGGAGGCTTAGTCCAATATAGATGGATGTATCCATTTAAGAGGTTAGAGATTACACATGCAATGTAATTAAAAATTTATTGTCATTTTGTTTCTATAATTAAAAACATTTGTTCAATTCCATGCAAATACTTCTTCAACTTTAAGAAAAAATTTAAAAATAAGACGCATGTTGAGGCTTTGATAAATGAGGTCTATATTGTTAAAGAGATCTCAACATTTTTCTCGTACTATTTCGAGTCTTAATTGAGAATAAGAATCAATCGCATTCTAAGACATGACAATGATAGTAAAGTGCATTGGAGTGGGAACTTGATAATATCCTCCCATTCTGAATGACCTACACCAAAAAATATTTTCTAGGGAAGATGTTTGTCTTAAATAGAATTCAAACAAGTACATAATTATGTGTTATTTAACTGCGATGAATTGAGACCTTTTATTTAGTAAGTATACTACTTAAACTTTGTTATTAATGAACAATTTATGTCTTACAATATCATAAATCAATACATTATTGAATACCTTATAGGCAACATCGTCAATATTTATTGTCTCAAAATTCACAGCTAACCACATTCCAAATCTTTCAATTACGAGATAAATAATTTTCCATGTGGTTCAGAATACATGTAAGTATTATTTAATTATTATTATTATCTATCGGGATACTTATTTTCATTACACATTTTTTGTTAACTGTTTGTGGTTGTACTTTATGTACCGGGTTTATAAATTAAGAGGAAATGCTAATGTTATTTTGTCTTTACTAAGTTTGGATCATGAAAGAAAGGTGAAGTGCTACAACAGGTATTTCATCAGTGAACATGTGTTTCATATTGAAGAATATGGACAGGGTAGAAAAACATATAACAATGTGGTTTATGTTAAAGGATCGACTTCTAATAAGTTTGAAGTTGACTATTATGAGAAATTGGAAAAGATAATTGAATTGAAGTATTATAACAAGTATAATAGAGTATTTTTATTCAAATTCTATTGGTATGACACCACTAAAAGAAGAATAATAGTAGATTCTCATGGTTTGGTCGAAATTAATTCAAAAGCTAGACTCTGCAATGTCAATGATGTCTTTGTTTTTTTTCAAGTAATGCCATCAAGTTTATTACACATACACCCATTCTTTTAGAAATGATCATTCAAGAGTTGATTGGTTATCCGTATTGAAAACTAAAACAAGAATTTGTACCGAGGTTGTTCAGGATGAGAACGATGAATCAAATGTGGGAGATGATGTCTTTTAAGTTAGTGAGTTAGTTGATCGATCCATATCGAGTTGCTCTATTAATTGACTTAGAAGAAAATTTAAATTTTCACATCGCTAAGAATATTTTTATTGATGTTGATGTTTAGGAGTTGAATATTGTTCTGAGCTCCAGCCGACATGCACAAATAGATGAAGATGATAATAGTAATGAAATCAACATACGAGATTGTGATGGAGCTAACAACGAGTCAATTGAGGAAGAAAAAGAAAACTCTAACTAATTTGTAAAACACGAAAGTGTAATGCCATAAACTATAATGTAATATTTTATTAACGAAATTCTCTATAAAAAATATTTATTCTATTATTGTTATGTGAACTGGTGTCTTATGTTATACATACAGCTATCAATTTAAGTATTTGTAGGAAAAATAGATAGAGAATACATATACAATCAGTCGTTGAACACTGTTTCACACCGATGGAAATACCAACAGTTTATTCATTACAAACAGGTATACTGACGGGCTGTGGCCATCGATATATTCCAGAGACGAACGAAACTGTTTCCGTTCTCCCTAGAATTGTTCATGGAACTAATTACACACGGGTATACCGACAAGCTCTTTTCATCGGTATATTTCAAAGATGAAAGGAATTGTTCCCCTTCTCTCTAGCACTTTTCATGAAACCAATTACACAAGGGTATACTGACGGTCTGTTTCTGTTGGTATATTCCAAGGGCAAAGGAAATTGTCCCCCTTATCTCTAGCACTGTTCATGGAACTAATTACACACAAGTATACCGATGGGTTCCAACTGTCGGTATATTCCAGAGGCAATGGGAACTATTCACATTCACATGTTGGTGATGACAATTAAATTTTTTAATATTTCCAATGAAATCATCGATGGAATACGAATTTCAACACATTGGTAATTAATGCATTTCTGACTAACTGTTTTCTATAATACCAGTGGAATTATAGACATAATAAAAAAATCTTGAGGGTTTTTGTGAATTTTTTAGTGCAAATTGAAAAATTCAAAGGGACTTTACGAGAATCAACAACGGACTATTTAAAAATAATAATATTTAATTGCTAATCGATAATTTCGTCCGTACAACCTAATATAAAAGCTCCACATGCACAACAAACCTTCATTTTTTTTCTTTCAGCTTAAAATCTTAGTTTTCTCTCTTATTCTCACCTTTTTGGTCTATTATTAGATTTTGTCTCTCAAACATCAAGGCTAAAAATCAAGCTTTTTTCCTCTCGACATAATCAACAGGTATTTATGGGGAAATTTTTTAAAGTATTTTCTTCTCATTTTTCTTTTTTTATGAGGTTTTTTAAAATGTATTTTTTTTTATCACACTTAATTCAACTCCGAAATTAGGCACGTCATTAAGGTAAGAATTTTTCATTCCTTAGGCCTATATTTGTTTTTGCATTTTTTTTAAATTTTTTTCTCTATTTTTTTTAAATTATTTGTTCTTTATAATTTTATGAAGTAATAGTTATGTTGAATTTTAATTGTTTTTGCAATAATTTTTCATTATTTTTTTTAATTTTAGTTATTATTTTTAAATTTGTTGTTCAATTTCAATTAAATGTATAGGATTAAATTTAATTATTATTTTTTATTGTAATCCATTTAGAACAATTTTTTTTTTTGTAAATTTAGGATCATAAATATTAGCACTTAGAAATAATTGTGTTCAATTGTAGTTGTTATTGAAATAATGTTTTCATTATTTTGTTGAAATTACTATTTATTATGTTAATTCGTTTATTTTATTGAAATTACTGAAATTTTTCTTTTTATAAATTTTTACTACAAGGCTAAATTTGAGTGGAATAGAGCAAATGATAATGTTGAGAGAATGGTTTGGGAGAATCATGTTGCAACTAGGTAATATCAAAATCAATATATTTTTTTATTCCAAATATTAAAATTTTATTTGTCATTTACTCATAGATACTTCATTTATACCATATAGGTTGCGTGATTTTTTATTCGAGACGCAAAAGAAATCTAAAAAATATGCCAAAAAAACGCTCTACTAGGCTGGAATGACATGATGGTTTGAAAAGATTTCAGGTCACCATACATCCTAGAGACTATATGAACAAAATACATTTAGCACATGATGTCCGAGCGTTTCACATGACTGTCATAGTTCGGTGCGGGGAACCAAAGTCAACAAATTCATGGTTTCATTACCACGTACATTAGTGGCTCTGTTCTGTTCATTTCGCATGCAAAATGGATGGTAAGATTTATTTTAATTACATATATACTTAATTTGTTGTTATTTATAAATATATTTAATTGAAAATATTTTTATCTTGTAGGCTACAACTTTTAGATGTGAACCAAACCCAATGAAGCTTTTTGTGGAAACACACATGCGGAGTGATGACCGTAAAAAAAAAGGTGTAGCAGTTCGTTGACAGTCGAGCTCAACACTTTGTGGTATGTTGGTTTTCAACCATTTTTTTAAAGTTATTATTTACTTGAATTTGATAATTTTATTTTATTTTTATTTCCATGAGACATATAACAACCAGTTGTAGGAGAGATATGAGGATGATCCTTCAACCCACCCTGATTTTGATCTAGATTTGTGGTTCGAGGCAGGATTGTTTGGTGGACTTGATAGAAATCAGGTGTACGGACTCTCTAACACTATGACCAAGAACTTGTAGCCGACCCATAATGTTTCATTCGTTGGGTGATCACAATTGATCTTGAGCATTAAGTCTCTAGAGTTCGCAGTCTTGTCAGATCAAGGGGTGTAAGAATGTACAACCCATCTCAATAAAAAATATGAACGACTCTCTGCGGATTTTGAAGAACTCCACTGAATAGTCATGGATATGAGATCATAGATAGGTGGTACATGTGTACCTTTTTATTGGCCCTACGGCCCCGAGGACGACCACCCCCCTCCTCCTTTAGCACCACCTCTATTCTAGTTTAATTGTATTTGAACGTATAAATTTGTAATAAATATTTGATTTTTGTATTAAGATAATTGATTTTTAAATGCTTGAATTTTATATAAATTTATTTATTTTAAGTATTTTCTATTTCTTTTCAATATTTTTTTAAAATATTTTTAAAATATTACCGACGGAGTTACCGATGAAATTATTTCGTCGGTATATTTCGAAGAGTTGGAAAAGAATTACAGCAAACGCCCCTGCAACTGTTAAATCACCAACATAATTATTCCATTAGTATAATACAAGGAGTTGAAAAAAATTACTGCAAATGCCACTGCAACTCACTGAAGGAATTATCGATAGATTGAAGCGGACAATGTTTTTTTGACGTGTATGGTTCGTCTATAAAGCCATCGGTAAATTTATTAATGATAGACTTACCGACAGACCAAAAATTACCGACGAATATTTTTTTGACGGATAATTTATGTTTGGGATTCTATCGATAAAATAATTATAAAAAATTAATATAAAATTTTTGTTGATAAAACTGTTAAATTTAATTTTACATAAAAGAGTGATTCACAAGAATATATTTAAAAGAATACATGAGTAGTTAAATTAGCACGGGTGTATCCTACATCAAGACCATGATTTAATGGCTCGTAATATTCTTTAAGGTTTTTTTTTTCTTTTTTGTTATTTATCATTTCTATATCTAAAAGTGTATACTCAATTTCTTATTTAATGGCAAATGATAATATTCTCGAACAGCTTTCGCAAAAGAAATTATGTATTTACAAATTTTTTTATTTTTTTTATCTAGGATGCAACATGATAAATTTAAACATTAAAAATGCATCAAGCCATTCTCGCCGCCTCTTCAATTAATAGGTAAAACACATTGATTATGTTGATAACATTATTATTTTAATCTCATATTCAAGTACATTAATAAAAGTTTTTTTTTTTTTTAAAATCAAGTCTATGCTTCTAAGCTAAGTTATTAAAAACAGTTCGACTCACTCACAACTCAATTTAAGACTTGAGTCATGAATTAAATTGGTGAAATTTAAATCAATTTCAAATGATATTATTCTAAGATTTGTTTTTAAAAAATTAAAATAGTATTATTTTAAATTTTTAAAAGGTAATTTAGGTTTTGATAGGATAATATAAATTTGAATGATGAACTCTCAACATTTTTTTTAATTCAATTCCAAAATTAGATTTTAAATGAATTAGGTTTCGGTTCCATCACCGAACTAAATAGTGCTAAGTTTAGAGGGTATTTGAGAATGTGGTAATAGTTACTTTTTAAAGTGTTTTTCATTCCAAAACATATTAAATAATTACTTTTTATTTTTAAAAAATTATTTTTAATAACAGTACATCAAAATAATTTAAAAATATAAAAAAATATATTAATTTTTTTTTAAAAAAATATTTTAAAATATTTTAAAAATACTTTTCGACCCGAATATCAAACATAAGGATGGAATGACAGAGGGTTCAAGTGATTTGTACAAAGCCTAATAAATTGGTTTTATTACATTTTATTTTACCTTTATGACAAAATCATTCTAATATCAACAATTTTGTACTTCTTCCCAACACCGAGTTTCCCAGACGTTGGATCAATCAACATGACGTCACTCACATCCTTCGGTGAACGAATCAGAAATCAATCCAACGGTTCAAAACCCACATCTAAAGGAAACTAAAATAAAACCCAGCACTCCCAATCCCCACCCACACAACCTTTCCCTCTAAACATTTCTAAAACGTGTGATTGGAATGTCCATCACAAGTGTAGAAGCACATCCCTTCAGTGGGTCCCACATTCAGGACCGTGATGATGGTTATTACCAAAGCTCTAATTTTTTTCACTTAAATAAGAGGACAGGACAGGACACGAGGATTTAACGGTAAGAATAAAGAACTCAACACACACACACACACGCACGCACGCACAATAGTATGCGTCTAGTTTACTTACCCATTATGACTATATATTTATATTATTTTTTTTATGGAAACTAATATTTTCAGATTAATTTATACATTGATCAAAATATATTTTTTTATAATGATTTTAAGAATGTACGTGCATTAAGATTTTTTTTAGATGTAAAAGATTTATTGCAATTACTTGTATAATTCTTTTTAGTTTAATAGGAAAAAAAAATAGAGTAATTTTATTGAAGAGATAATTGAATTGAAATATTATAACAAGTATAATAGAGTATTTTTATTCAAATTATATTGGATGACACCTTTAAAAAAAATCAGAGTAAATTCTCATCATGGTTTAGTCGAAAAGAAACTCGACAAGCAAAAAGTTGAAAAACAAAAAGTATTTATTGACTGGAAATCAAAATTATTTTATTAAAAATGAATTTTTCTAATTGTTTTCACTAATATAAATGGTTGTTTTAAAATTTCTTCCAAGTAAAAATAAAGATCTTGTTTGGTTCCATAATTAATTATCATTTTTTTTTATTATTTTCAACCTTATTTTTATTTTAAAAATTTTACATTAAATAAATATTTTTTCTTGATTTCTTATAAAAATCATTTTAGAATAACTGACCATTTGGCATTGCGTTTGTAATTGCGTTTTATCAAATTTTGAAATTTGTTTTTTGCTAAAATTAAGTGTGGTTTCTACTTTTTGGATCGTTTTGATGTGCTGATGTCAAAAATAATTTTTAAAAAATGAAAAAACATCATTGGCATGTATTTCGGCACGAAAAGTTATTTAAAAAGTAACCGTTACCACACTGCCAAACACACACTAAATAAAAAAATAGAGATGGAAAAAAACTATTTTAAGAAAATAAACACTATGATTTTGTAGGATTTACACAAAAATACCTCAATGTAAAAGGAATTTGAAATTCCTTTCTTAAAATCTCTTTTTTAATTTAAAAATTTAACATCTGATCGTTTAAGATTTATATTTTTTCTATAATTAAATTACTGCTAAACCATTATACCAAAAAATATTATTACAGAGCTGCTAGGTAGTTAAGTTTGTCCGAAAATAAATAGAGCATGTCTTGTCCTCTTTTTTTTTTTTCCCTATCTTTACTTTGTTTGAGAATAAAATATTAAAAAATTGTTATAATTTAAAAATCATTTGTTTAGAATAAATGAAAGATGATTTTTATAAAAAATACTTTAAATATACATTAGTTTTTATTTTTAAAAATTATAAAAATAAATTTTTAAGATGAAGATATTTATTGTTTTTTCATTTATATTATTCGATGATGCTTGTGTATTTATTTTTTATTTTTTAAGCAATTTATTTAGTGTTTTTTAAAAAATTGAATTTATATAAAAAAACTAATTTAAATTATATATTCAACAGTAATTTTAATTTAAATGTTTTTAACATACTCATGGTAGCTAAACTTTTTTTTTAAAAAAATATTTTTTACCTTAAAAAAGAAAAAGGAAAAGGAAAAATCACTCACTTTATTACATTAATTACTTTTTTTTTACCAGTTCTTGTTTCTTTTGCTCGCTTGAGCTTCTTCAAGATTTTCTTCGATTTGTTGATCTAACACTTTGGTCTCTCTCTTGATCGATCTTTACTTTCAATGGACACTAAAGATCTTAGAGAGAGGAAGGTTTTAGAGAGAGAAAGAAAAAGCAAAAGAAAGCAAAGTGAGTGACTTTGACACTGAATTGTCTCGTTAAGTTTTGTAGTAAAGATTCAAACTTTAAAGAATTTTCAATCTTTTGAGTGTTAGAGGTTTTGGTGGGTCGGGTTTGATTTGCGTGGATTTGATATGGGTGGGTGTTTTCCTTGTTTTGGCTCATCAAACAAGGAGGGTAGTAGCGGTGGTGGTGTTGTTAAAGAGGTTAAAAAGAAGGATTCAGCTAAAGAAGGTTCAGTTGGTCAGTCTCAGCATGTTGGCAGAGTTAATTCAGGTAACAAAGTTGGAATTGTTTTTTCTTTTTGTGAATGATTTTTTTTTTTTCAAAGATCAGTTGGTGGGTTTGTTGTGTTGAATTATGCTTTGTTTGGTTTTAATTCGAGGTTTTTGCTGATGGGTTGCTGGTAGAATTTGTTAATGTTTTGATCTGTTTCATTTACGGGTGGTTTGATTACTTGCAGGTTTTTATCTCAGTTTTGCAGTTTTTTATTGGATTGCTAGTGCGTTGGCTGTGCTGCTTAATTCTTGCTCTAATGGTGTAGTGTCAAGTGTTTATTTTGGAGATCTGATTATGTTTTTATGGAGTCTATTTGTGTTGTTTCTTATGTTATGTTTTGGTTTTTTATGATAATTGATCGTTATTGGGATGAAATGGGATGGTATTGATTGCATTTCAAACTGAAAACTTCTAATGCCCTAGCAGATAGAGAATCAGAAACTGAAAACTTGTGAGGAGATCTGTGCTTCTAAGAAGAATTTAAAATGAGTAATGTTAAGCTTAAATTTTCGTCCTCTTCAAAATATGAGATTGCTTCCAGTTCTGTTGGACAAAGACAAGCTTCAGATTACTCAACTCGTAAGAGAAATCCAATGAACATCATGTTATTTGCACATCTAGCTTTATGGATGTTGTATTCTTTTTGCGGAAGTTCATTTAATTATAAAGAGCTCAGAGTAACTTAAAGGGTATAGGGAAGCATAAAGATATGTTGTTCCATATTTCTTTTTGCTTATATATATCTTTATACTTTAAACTGCAGAATCATATTCCATAATTTAGCGTACTCAAAGTTCTGGTTATAACAACTCATATGCTCGAAGTTCTGGTTATCATAATTCATATGCTCAAAGTTCTGGTTATCATAATTCGTATGCTCAAAGTTATGTTTATAATAATTCATCTGTCTGTTTTATTACATATTCATGCAGACAAATCAAAGTCCCGGAGTGGTTCTGATCAAAAGAAGGAACCATCAATTCCCAAAGATGGGCCAACAGCTAACATTGCAGCACAGACATTTACATTCCGAGAATTAGCCACTGCCACAAAGAACTTTAAACCAGAGTGCTTGTTAGGTGAGGGGGTTTTGGGCGTGTTTACAAAGGTCGCTTGGAGAGCACTGGCCAGGTAAATTGTGCTTAGTTGAAATAGATGTACATATTGCCATGCAGTATACAATCCGTAATGTTTGTTTAAGATCACGAGCACTATCTATAATACTTTGTGATTTTCTTATATTAAGCTTCTGAATTCTGTGGTCTTTTACCTGTTTAACCCTTTACTCTAAATTGTAATTTCAAAGAATGTTGTATTGATCTCCATCAATGATTTTTGGTTGGATGGAAATTCCATTTGCAGGCAGTTGCTGTCAAACAGCTTGACCGAAATGGCCTTCAAGGAAATAGAGAGTTTCTGGTGGAGGTTCTCATGCTCAGCCTCTTACACCATCCAAACCTTGTCAATTTGATTGGCTACTGTGCTGATGGGGACCAACGCCTCCTTGTTTATGAGTTTATGCCATTGGGATCTTTGGAGGACCATTTACATGGTTAGATTCCGTGCCTTATTTTGCATTAATACGTTGCTGGTTGAATTTTCTGTTACAATGCATGGTAGAAAATAGGATCTCCTAGGGCAGACTACTTGTCTTCAACTCACAATCAAATCTTTCTCTTTTTTTCTGGACAGACAGCTATACCATCCATTCATGAGATCAGGGATGAATCACTGTTTCATTTACTACATACTGTTAGAAATAACCTCTTGTTTCTTTTCTCTTAAATATGTATCTTAAATATGTATTTCAGGACATGTGGATATCATTTGCTTTTATATGTTTGGTGATCTGCATGAGTTTTTCTTCCTAGGAGAGTGTGAGTGTTGACTAAGAACAGACAGAAAATGTATGAGGGTATCTTGCACTGGCCTTATCCTCTTGTTGAGATATTCTTTATTTTGAATAAAAAGTGTAGGAAAGTTTTACGAGTCGTCAGATCTATTTATAGATCAGCATAAGGAAGGGAGGGAATAGACTGGCTAACTTGTTTCTTTTAAACATTTTCTGTCAATCTTTAGGTGGAGTTTTTTAGAGAAAAACACTATTCTATATTTGTGGAATGGAATTTGCAACCAGCTTAAAATGATGACATAAGCAAAAGCATCATTGTCATTGATGTGAGGATATTGAGACCAATGATTAAAGTTATGGCATTTAGGATAATCTAGGAATGATTTGATAGTGCTGTGAAAAAAAGTTGTAAAAAGAGAATGGGATTGGAAAGATGGTGATGCATATTTGCTGTTGTAGCAGTAGCTGCAGTTGTTTGAATCTGATGTCATAAACACTAGCAGAATGATATTTGATAAAAATAGTCTTATATGGGATAGTATTTATAAAATGTCACCATCACTGCCATTATTATTTTAAGTGCTAGTGGTGGTACGACGTGTATGTTCGATATTGCTAGTAGAAGTTGTAGTTGAATCTGGCATGCTAGTGGTATTTGGAAATTGCTTGAAGTTTGCAATTGATACTTGGCACTTTGCTTCAACTCATAAGTACTCCTGCTGGTCTAGGAAAAAATAGATGGCAATTTCAGGTGTTTGTGTTGTTTTTAATTTTTTGTTGTAGTTGATCAAGTGTCAACAATGAAGACATGCATGCGCTTATGTTGATAGGAGTTGCTAGATGATTGGTAGTATATCAGATCTGTTGTTGTTAAGGCAGTCTGTTAGAAGAATGCAAAGTAAAATAATGATGCATGGGTTTTAGCTTGGTAGTTCATGTCAAATGTGATGAATCAAAACTATTAGTAGATTATTGCATATACAACTAGACTTGTTGGGAAACTTTTGTCAATATTGCTAATACTATGTGCAAGATCATCTAAGTTGAGTCTGCTTCAGAGGACTACCATACAAAACTTTGGCTAGAAGATTTGGTTGTTAAATCTCTGTTTAATCTTGTGATTAACATGCAATCAACCCTCTGTGTTGAGCTGTTTTTTTTTTTTTTTTTTTTTTTTTTTTTTTTTTATCATGCATTTTTTTATTACCTTTAAATGATGGTATAATTGCATGTGCACATTTATCTTCTTCAGAGATTTGCCTGAAATGATATGACACCAATCCAATCCAGTTAAGCCTTTGTAATTTGTTTTAGCTGTCTTTTCTGTTGCAATCTGTTAGATAGTTGCTTATGAGTACCATTCTCCATATTTTTGTGTTAAGAGCTCAATTTGATTCCTCAACTTAGATTAGCTTAATATCTTTTAATATGAAGTGAAAGGATCTTCTATTTGTATGTGGACTAATCTGCAGCATCTAGTTTCCCATGGACAGAAGTGCTTAGCCTGGAAGTGGTTGTTTCATGTGTTTTTGTTCATCCTTTTCTATTGGAAAGGAGAGTGGCACACTACTAGTCTAGCAATAACTTAGTCAACTGAGAGATGAATGAGATCCTTGAATCTGGGGCAAAGAATTCACTTATTTTATTGGGTACAGACATTGTGGCTATCAAAGAAACTCCTGCTGAAATGTGGACACTGAGATGAACTGTGGTAGTAACAAATTATTTGTATTCTGGTCAAAGGTAGCACCTATTGAAGTTGAGGAAAATTTAACTGTGATGGTCCTACCATGTCAGTAAGACCTTGGAGTGCAGTGCAATTAGATTCGATTCAAAGTAAGGCAGGACCACAAGAAAAGCCTGACAAAACCTGGGTAGTAAACAGCTTTTGAACCAAATTTACCAGAACCTTCAAAGTCTCTTGAAATTCCAAAACTATGATTCTAGAAACTTTACTAGATATCCTTTTGAGTTTCTGAACCAGCTTTTTTCTGCAACATTGAGACCCATGATTGACAATATCTGTTAATTCTTGGAGCTAGAGCCTGTAAAATAAATGCTGTTAACAAGCTTTCCTTTTGTGGTGCCGACATTTCTTCAGAACTTTGAACATCAATTATTCTTGATTTAGAATTGCTCTAAAACTGGCATGATGCATTTCAGTGACTGATGTTGACCCCTTTAATTGCTTATACACATGTTTCAACTAATATCTTCTCTGCAACCCACTGTTTTTAGCATATTTAATGTTGTTTTCAGATCTCCCCCCGGACAAGGAGCCTTTGGACTGGAACACGAGGATGAAGATTGCAGCTGGTGCAGCTAAGGGATTGGAATACTTGCATGATAAAGCAAACCCTCCTGTCATATACCGCGACTTAAAATCATCCAACATCCTTCTTGATGAGGGTTTCCACCCCAAGTTGTCAGATTTTGGACTAGCAAAGCTAGGTCCTGTTGGTGACAAGACTCATGTCTCAACACGTGTGATGGGGACATATGGTTATTGTGCGCCAGAATATGCCATGACTGGCCAGCTTACTCTAAAGTCTGATGTCTATAGTTTTGGGGTTGTCTTTCTTGAACTTATCACAGGGCGCAAGGCAATTGATAATACCCGGGCTCCTGGAGAACATAATCTTGTTGCATGGGTAAGTGTTTCTTCCCTTCATATCAATGCATCATGGAATTTTATGTCCTTTTTATTTTGTATTATTGAATCAACATGAAAAGAAATTTCTGCTCTCATATTGTTTCTTGGGACCTGGGGCTTTTAGGCACGACCTCTTTTCAAAGATCGTAGGAAATTCCCAAAAATGGCTGACCCGGTGCTACAAGGTCGTTATCCAATGCGAGGATTGTATCAAGCTCTTGCAGTTGCAGCTATGTGTTTACAAGAGCAAGCTGCTACAAGGCCTCTAATAGGCGATGTTGTGACTGCTCTCACATATTTAGCTTCCCAAACATATGACCCAAATGCCGCCAGTCAAAGTAACAGAGTTGGGCCATCTACTCCTAGGAACAGAGATGAGCGGAGGGGAATGGCAGATGGGCTGGATAGCCCAGATGAGCATGGACTTGGTGGGCGACGTGACTCCCCTTCCACGTATAAAAATTCACCGGATTATAGAAAACGGGATCGTGTTAGGGAATTCAGCACTGGTGCAGAGTTAGGAATGAGTGAAGCCGGCAGTGGATCTGGCAGAAAATGGGGTTTGGATGATTCAGAGCGACAGGATTCTCAGAAAGATAGTCTTGTGAATACCAGCAGAGCAAGGGAAACTCCAAGAAATCGTGATTTAGATAGAGAACGAGCAGTTGCAGCGGCAAAAGTATGGGGTGAAAATTGGAGAGAGAAAAAGCGGGCGAATGCAATGGGTAGTTTCGATGGTACAAATGAGTGATCCCACAAGTGCAATTGTTATTTGGTTTTGGTCTTTTAGGCAACATGTGTTGTATGCTTCTGAGGGTCATCATGAAAAAAGAGAAGTTGCACATACATCATCCTTCATTGTCTTGGTTTCAATTTCCCATCAGGGAATAAGACTTCATGTATCAACTTTGACTGTTGTTTGTCCTGTATCATTCTTGTAGTTGAGTATGGAAATGAATTCTTCAATTGTATGGTTGAAGGAGAGAGAGACAGTTAAAGAAGAGTTCAGGGGAAAGGGTAGTGTTTGATTCCATGTGATTTACGGGTAGCCCCCCTTGCAGAATGATGTGGACAACATGTTAATCTATGTATTTAGGCTTTTCTGAAGTTCATATATTACAGGGAAATCTGGGAAGATTAGCTAATTTTTTTCCCCATGTATTTGTGTTTTACGTGGGGTGGTTTAGTGGGTTTGGTGTGGATGTCTCATTGGCATCACAGCTTGTACTCGATAGTCTTGTGTATGGATTTCTTTGAGTCGAGTCATGTCTCGGCTTATACAGAAAGTTTTCATGATATTGTCCTCATGTATAATCACATCAACTCTGTAACAATGACCCTGCCCTCTCTTCTCTCGCTCTGCTTCTACTTGCATGTTGACAGATTGAATTGGAGGATGTTTCAGGCGCGAGAATGATTTACAGATGTTTTTATTTTTTTCGAAGCCAATCCTTCGTGTGAGTCACTTGCGCGCATCCTATAGATGAATTGTGGAGATGGTCATTTCCTTAACCTCATGAGGATGTATTGTTTATTCTAACCTCATCTAAAAGCGCAGCTGGCTACACTGTGTGTGTGTGTCTGTGTGTGCGTGTGTATCTTTCTATCCCGAGGAAGAACCAAAACTCGAAAGAGAATTTTCAGAACAGGTTTTAATTGGGGAGTGGCAATCCTGGCCAATTGAAGTTGTTCTCTGTAATGAAGCTTCTTGTTCCTGTCCTGTTTTAAAACCGTTTTTCAACTTAGAAATCTAGTCTTCCAAGCCGAAATGGAGATGTTGGAAACCAAGTTCGATAGACTTTTAAAGGGAGTCGCCTCCATTATGGAAGACTAATTCCTGTATGTATAAGGATTAAAAGGTTGCTATCTTTCTTTATAAAACAAAAGCCTCAACAAAGCGAGCTTTCTTCTCCATTCTTTTGTTACCATGGTAAACCATCAAACTAAGCTTTCTTCTCCATTCTTTTGTTACCATGGTAAACCATCATACTAAGTGGCTCTTTAGGCATTCCCAGAACCTCTAGTGTTATTAAAGCATATACAGTTTGAGCTGGACGATTGATGAGGTTTGTTGAAAACCCCACGAAGATCGTGGTCTTCTTAAGGTTGGAGGATAGATTATGTCTTAATTTTTATTTTTTTAAAAAAACGCTTAAAATAGAATGTTGGGCTAGATAACAGGAACATTTACAAAATAGATTCTCTATTAGATGGAGAAAGGTAGTTTTAGAATAAGGTTGTGTTGTATATGTTGCAAAGCTTAAGGAAAAACATACAGTTAGTTTTTTCTTAATTTTCTTAATGAAAGAGAACGTTGTAAAGGGATGTTTATCTTAGAGCTCAAGGCTATTTATATAGCCTTAAGCCCATGCGGATGTGTTCATGCAAGGTTAGAGTTGTCAAGTGCCGTCAATAATTGTAGATGAATTGGAGACAAAGGTCCAAAGTGACAACAGTCACCACAAAAGCTGTCTAATTTATAGGTTTTGTGAGTTTACGAGGATACAAGATCAAATAACATGTTATAATTTAATGTATGTACATTTTATTCTTATAGTCGATTGTGATCTAACAAAAAGATAATACATCTGAGAGTTGCAATTGGTTTTGAAACGTACTCACTCGGTCCATGGTTAAACTTGCACTCATCAACATGTCTTTTGTCTAAGGTTGTTATTTTGTTAGACTCTATGAGCATTCTAAATCTAATTTGATTGTTGGTGTTGTAGACTTGTTGAGCCATCAAGGCTTTTAAACGCTAAAATCAATTATCCTAGTTTCAATTAAGCATTAGGTCACATGATATATTTGGTCTAAATATATTCAACTTTTATTTGGATCTTGGATACCCAGGCAAGCTTTATGACCTTTCATGGCTTTGGACTTGTGTCTCCAAGCCTTATCTCGAATTATAGGACATGAATTGTAATACCCTACGCTTTCATATATGTTTAAGGTTACTTTCCTACGATTTGGTACTAAAAGAAATATACGGGTAATTTTTTTTATACAGTTCTCATATAATAATCTATCGAAATTTCCACCAAAAATTTGGTAGAGTTTCCCCTATACCGGAAGGTCCCAAGTTATCGACGTATAACATGTTTACACTTCAAAATCTCATATCTCATAACCCACTCACGACTCCATCATCCTGGTTCTCCATCCCACAAACATCATCATCATCACAACCATAATATTTATATCATACATTGAACAACAAATACCATTTTGTCCGCATCATAAACAAATATAAATTACTTAATCATGAAGTGGAAATATAACAGTAACCGAAAGGAGGAAGACTTGATATTTAATAATAAATATGATATTTACTACTACTTATATTATAATCCTCCAAACAAGAGTCTAATTTATACTAATTACAAACAATAACATTATGCAATACCGTAAAAGTTTACGTTATAATTACATGTCAAAAGAGGAAGCCTATACATGCACAAAAGTCTCCCTAACATTTACGAGTCACACGGACGGAGAAACGAGCCTACCGAATATGTGAAGTTCCCCTGAGTTAATGAGAAAATAATACAATAAAATGTATTATATTAAAATAGACATGAATATTTCAATAAAAATATTATTTCTATAATAATAAATTTAGCGTAATTCATCAATCTCTCTTTTTATTTTATTTTTGTTAGATTTTCATGATTCGTTAGGCAACATAGGCGCTTTAATACTTCCATCTTTTAATTTGGCGTTCCATTCTTAGACGCCTATCTCTTATCAAGATTCCTTAGTAACCTTTAGCAACCAAATTAAATTTCATAATTCCGGCATTTCATCTTCGAAAGCCAATTTCATTTATGATTCAATAATCATTTCCAGCAATTTAACTGATTGCTATACATCCGGCATTCCATTCTCGGAAGCCAATTTCATTTATGATTCAATTATCATTTCCAAGAATTTAATCGATTGCTATCCATCCGGCATTCCATTCTCGGAAGCCAATTTCATTTCGTGATTTAATGATCACCTCTAGCAATTTAATCGATTGCTATACATCCAACGTTCCATTCTCGGAAGCCAATTTCATTTCGTGATTTTAACAATCACCATCAACGACTTTATTGGTTGCTATAAATCGGCATTCCATTCTTGGAAGCCGAGTCTCATATGTGATTCAAAAATCACTTCATTCTAATATTAAATCCATATCAAAAGTTTTATCTTTATGACAATTAATACAACAACTCAAATAAATTCATTATCGGATTTACATGGCTTAAAAAGAGACATCTAAGGAATAATGTCACCCACCTGGAGTATGATGTGATGTTCTAGCATGGGTACGCTGGACTGCCTCTGGGCCCTTTCCTGCACCATAACGAGATTAAAGTTTGTTAATTAGAAACTCTGGATCGAACCGCAAATCTTAATTGACATATTCTTTCATCGAAAAAATTAAAATATATTAGTTCATTCCTGTGTTTCTCATTCAAAATCCCATGACCATTTCTTTTGAAATATTCATGGTTAAAGATTCCTCCTAAATGGTTGTCATTCATTCATCAATGTGCTTTTATGACTAAACATTGTTTTGCGTTCCAATTAAAACTTAACTTGTCTAATTGAGAATGTGGTGCAAATTCTATTTTCTCACACATTAACATATCCCTTTTAGATTATTAAGGAAAGGGAGGTTAGATTACCCATTAACACATCTAATTTTGCTCATTCTCTACACTCTCATAAATATGTCTTTTAGGTATGACTGACCCTTATATGAATTTTTTATGCATAATTGGAGTTTTAAAGGTTCAACTTATGCAAAGTTTTCTTCAAATGAGAATTAACATCCCTAGTACTAATTCTATGAAGAGGTATACTCAAAATTCTATTCCCATCTTTTTCTAATTTCAGCTTCAATTTAGTCATTACAAGTTGTCACACAAAATACAGCAGGACCTATCTTCTAAGTTTTTTATTCGTAACTTGAGTTTTAGGAACTTGAATCAGGTAAGGCCAATTTCTAATGAACGTTAACACCCATATGCACAACTTTAAAGAAGAAACTTATCCAAAATTTTGTGCTCCACTCGATCCGAAATTCACTCACAAGTCGGGCAATAATTTCAGTTTTGGAATGCACGACTTGACCCCTCATTAGTATTTCGCCCACATTTGGAGTTTCATAACTCCAAATGAACCAAATCTTGTTGCAATGGAAAGTTAACATACCTATACTTAATCACGTGAGGAAAAATATCTCAAATTCTTTCGGTTTCTATTCTCAAACTCAGCTGCGGCTTGGACGTCAGAGTTGTCCAGCTGTAGTTAATGTCTCCCTTCATCAATAATTAATTAAGCAAAGAAAGTCTTCCTCCACTCTTTTCTTCCATTTGGCCGAACCCAAAGGCCTCTCTCCCATCCCAATATCTTCTTCAATCTTGAATAATAATGTCATTTTATTAAACAACTAATCTTCTAAGTGCAGAATTTATGAGTTTTTCCTCTTTCCCCTAAATGTTTTCTTAAGAACCCTAAAAGACAATCTAAAAATTAAGGGTTTTACTTACAATTTTAGTTAGGAAGTGTTTATAATACTTTAGTTTATATGCTCTTTGGCCTCCAAAATCCTTCTTCACGTCCCTTTCTTCTTTTCTTTCCTTCTCTTCCCGTTTTATTCTATCTCTTCAATCAATATCATTTTTCTTCTCTTGATAATACCTTAATTACTCCTTGCATGTTTCCACTCTCATCTCTTTCTTTGTTTTTCACACTTTAGGGAGGGTAAATGGTGGCATGCAAGGCTGGTTGGTTTTCTAAGAGGAGGGAAAAAGATGGGGAAAAATGTTCTTCCCTTCCAACCGTTGACGCCTCCCTTAAGAGAGGGAGGCTTCTCACTCTTTTTTTTTAGATCCTTTAATTTCTTAAATTCATGTTATAAAATCCTCTTCATTTATTTTTTTTTCAATTTAGCCCTTGGTTAATTTCTTACTCTTTATTTTTTAAAAAAATATTTTGACCGGGGTTTTACATGGACCATTTGGTTAAGGGTGTAAACCCCGTGTCCAACAATCCCCCTTAGTCTTTGTTGTGTGACTAGTATAAATATTTTACTCATTAAGGTATGACATCCTAATTTTGCATACAAGGGTGACATATGTTCCCCCATACACTCCTTTATCACATTTATATGCAATCAGGATAGTCCTCCTATGTATTTTCACATACATTGCCTAATATCATTTTAATAGTTTTGTCATTTAATTTCCCTAAACTTGTCATTATAACAAAACATGTGTTGGAAGCCCAAGAGTTGGCATGTGAATGAAAGTTAAGGATTTGAGCCTTTTGAAATTCTAACTACTCACCATCCCTCGACCACATCTCTTATTGCTAGTACACATGTTGAGGGATAATTAGGTTTAATTGTATAGTCATCAAAATATCTTTGATATGTCCGACCACGTTAGCGGGCTTATATAAAAGGCTAAAAATTATCCCGCTTTTTCATTTTCACAATTTCCATTCACTTTCTCGAGCTCTCTTTAAACTAATTATGATGAGGCCAAACCATCATAAACCACCACTAACACAAACTCAAATCCACCTAAGAAAAAGCAACTGTAATGGAGATTTGGGCTATTTTTATGCCTATAAATTAGCATTTCAAGAGGGTTCATAGTGTTCTTGTGGGTTGCTCTCATTTGTTCATTCAAAATTCATTCATCAAAGTTTTGTAGGTTAAAATTCTTTTTATCATTTGATATTTTTTTTTAAAAGTAGAATAGACATAAGTATGATAGCATTCGAGTCCGGGATTACCGTGAGAGGGGAAGTCTACAAGGAGTTAGTTATAGAGGTTATAGAACTTTGAGAGGGGGCTAGAGGACCTTTGTTGAGACTAAGAGATTACACGATGTGATAATATAGTCTTGAGACCAACTAGAGGACGCATACCTAAGTGAGGTGTCCCTAGCTTAGATAGTTGAATGTCATGCTTGATTATGAAGATGATACTTAGTAAAAACAAAACTTTCAAATAGAGAAAATTAATGTCTAGTTTGTTGGGGTCCATATAGAAGGTAAGAGATTACATCTCCTCTTTGCATGTTTAAATAAGGGTATAAAAAATGAAAAGTTATGAAAGAGTAATTAAAACCCTAAATTTTAAAACCACGATTGGGCTCCAAGTAAAATGAAGGATTCTGAACAGCTTAAAAAAACAATTTTTTTCTCAAAATTAAAAGATATCTATTCTACCATTAGTCATATAATAATTAGTTATGTTTTTATAATTCAAGGAGACTATGACGCTGGTGAAATATCATTCAAGATTGTATTTAATAGTAACCTTGTCATTGTTCCTTTTACAAAAATCAATTTTTATTTCGAAATTGATACACATATATACATAAAAAAAAATAAAGGGATTGAGAGAGGTTTTCCTCTTTGAATTTTGGTTCCAAAGAAGTCAAACCAAATCGAAAACTCAAAATGAGAGGCAAATACGCCTTTTTTTTACTCGAAAAATTATCTTAGAACTCCTGTGTTTTTTTAGTAAGGTAGCTATTATAATTTAATTGTTCTGTGGGATAATTATAAAAGAAAAAAATTACCCCTAGAATCTTATAGTATTGGAAAATTACACTTTGCATCTTGAATTTTATACGCACACTAACACTTAACATCATTGTCTAAAAAAAATTAACAAAAAATATCCGATTTTTTTCGTGATTTATTATTATTTTTCATTTAACGACTAAAATGCCCTTACATTAAATATTATAATTTTTCCATCAAATTAAAAAAAAAAAAACACAAACTAGACACCACCCTCAATCCTTTTCTCATCATTGGGATTTGGTCATCCAAGCCCAACAATTGAATAATGAAATTATCAATCCAGTGGAGATGAGATATGTAACATCTCATTTAAGTCAAGCATCTAAGACATAATTGTTGCAAAAATTTGATCCAACCCAATTTTAGGGCAAGAAATCCCCTCGAAGAGTACCCTGATTATGCTTAAAAAATAAAGGAACTCCACCATCTTTATTCGCTTCAAAAACCTGAACCCAGATAGCAAAACCAAATTGGGACATAGTTGATCTAAGAGGTTTTTAGCTAGATTTTGCTTAGATATTTTGAATTTCTTGTTTTTTTCTAAAAAAATCCAGCATATATCTATCTTTGTTAATTGCAAATATTAGTTAGTTGCTCTTATTTATGGAGATTTGAAATAGAGACAATTTCTTACTTGTCTTGCAATAACAATTCGGTGAGGAAAAAAAAGAACAAATTCACATATATCTTCTTAAATATGACATTTAGAGAGAAAAAAAAACAAAAAAGAAAAGAAACAAGTATGAAAGGCTAGAAAGAAACATTGTTCACCTTCTTCCACACCATTGTTCACATTCTTCCACATCTAAACCCTAGCCACCAAGACCACAAACCCAAAACCTAGCTATCATACCACCTCCATAACCACCTTGTTATACCTACATATGAGCCTTTCCTTATTCAAATAACTCAACATTGAACCACTATTTCTCCTAATTTACCGTGACAAAAAATAAAAATAAAAAATCGAGCTATTATCATTGCTTTCCCCCACAACAACAACAAACCTTAGCTTCCCTCCAGTCAATAGCCATTGCCACTAAAGCAAAACCAAGCATAGTAGTAGACCCATGTCCATCACAAGTCCCCGATTATAAACAAATCGGCTAATAGGTCTTTGCCCACTGTAACTCTTTGTAAAGTTTAATTTTTTTAAACTTGATAAGTAAGTATAATTTTGACCAAACTGTAGAATGCTAAAGGTATTTTTCTTTACAAAAACATCATATAGTTTAATCTGTTTTTATTATGCTTTTATATTTTTATAAATTACACTTTACATCTTAGGAATTATATATTAATAATAGTTTATATCCTCAAGCTAGCACGCCAAAATAATAATAAAAAAATATATTTAATTATTTACATGATTATCATTATACTTCAAAATAACATGCAAAGTTACTACCATCTAAAGGATTAGGATTCTACATAGTTGATTTTTACCAATTTAGGAATTCATGGTGTTTTTGACAAAATAAAATTGGATCTAAAACTCTTAAATTTAAAAATTAGGAATTGATTTTGGTAGTTTATACATGATTCAAAGTAATTTTAAGGCTTGACGATGTTTTTATAAAGTATTATGGATTCATACAACATAAAATTGAAGCTTTACATTTATGTTTGGAAAATAAGAAATTGTAGAAGGAATGAAAAACAAAAGAAAGAAAGCATAGAAATGAAAATACTAGAAGATAAAATGATTTTCTTACATTTTGATTGGAGGGGTAAAATCAGAAGCAATGAAAATGGAAGAAAAAAGTTGATTTTGTAAAATAAAAAAAAAAGTACTACGAAAATTACAATTTTGTCCATTTTTGACCTTTCTACCGTTAGTATAAACACTAGGAAACATTCCTCAAACAAAGGTAAAAGCAATTAATTTTATATTTTATATTGTAGCTTTCTTTCCAATTTGGAGGAGAAATTACTCTTCGAAGTTGTTCTTCTTTTCCCATGAATTATTTTCATACAAATCCCACATATTCTTATGAAATAGATGTAGTAATAAAAAGATTTATATACTCTACAATTTCTTCAATTTGAAGAGAACAAATATGATAAGGTCCCTTGTAGAAAACTTTCAACTCAAATTGCACTCAAACATAGAATCCGTACGTCCCTCCTATATTTTTCTTTCCTTTTAAAATCCACTCTTCCCAAATACTTTGATAGAGATTATTGGGCTAACGTTTCTAGTATTCCAATAACCAAAGAACAAGATAAGATATGTTCAAATATATATTATTTTGAGTATATTTAAAAACAAAAATGGTAAAGTGAATTTAATAATTATACCTTGTTTTTTAGAATGGATAGTATATTTAAATTGAGACTATCAAAAATAAAAGGTTAGACATTTATTTAGGGACGGAGGAATTACATAATTTGTCGGGTAGGGCCTTGCTCCTTTTATTTATTTATTTATATTTAGGGACGGAGGACCTTGCTTCCTTTTATTTATTTATTTATACTTTATGAAGGTATTAATTAAAAATATCGTGTAATATTTATTTCTACTACAAATTTATATATTTAAAAATGTCTAAATTTCATTCTAATTTCATCATCAATGTTAAGGTTGGATGCTCAGAAAGCAACTCGCTTGATGTATCCTTTTAAAAAACTTCAAATTAGGATCTTCAATTAATTTTGACTGTCTGTTTGCATTTTATTATCAACTCCTATATATTCTCTAATATAATAAAAATAAATTACATTTCAAATATATAGCATGTGTAAAAACATTAAGAAATTTATTTTTATCTTTAAGTTTTGGACCCCTTCTTCACTGGAAATTGATTGCAGGGTTCTTGAGTGGATTATCTCAGGTATCAAAAGAAAAGACTGGCGAAATCCTGCTCACTGCTAGACTTTGCGGCAACTGTTCTAACTTTCAGTAATCTTAAACACGTCTTCTTTGAACTCACCCGCTTGGGTAATGGATACAGATTCTACACGCTGCTGAAGGTGCTGTAGGATCCCAGAACGTTTGGGAACTTGGGTTAGCAGTAAGAAGAGGGCATTCACGAAGACTGCTCTCTGTTCTATCCATCTCTCATGAACAAGAAAAGACACCGCTGTAGGTTTTTACAAGCGTGTCCTGGTAAGTGCATAAACCCTTTGCAGCTTCAAAACTCAGATCACCACATCAAGCATCTCTCTCTAACAGCAGAGCCATCTATGGTTAGGGAAATCTAAACTGTTCACCCAATAAATCCATTGAACTTACTGCAATAAATATAATAATAGTTCAAAAGTAGACTCTTACATTTTATACATCCCGAAATCTAATGTTGGCCCTCTCCGCAAGCAAGACCATGGGATCACTGACTAACAGCAACAAGGGTACTCACCATGATACTACTACTAGAATAATATAGTTGAGATTTGTACCCCCTCACAAAATCCTATAATATATACTCAGGATTACTTCTTCCTTTTTCCCTGCAAACAAAAGAAAAAAAAAACACACAAATACACAAATCAGCTACAGCTAACCTTTCCATCCATTCAGCAGCACCTCTCACAAAAAACAAAGGAAAATAAAAAAGGAATTAAATGTGGATTGAAACTTACTGTGGTTAGGTAATCATCCATTGACAACTGCTTCCGCTTCTTTTGGGAAGGAGGGCTCTCGGTCTGTCTTCCCATTGAACGCTTCGACAGGGTCATGCTCTGCTGTGTATGATGGCAATAAAAAAGTTTGTCAGCATAAATGATTAAAGATAATCCAACCACGTAAATCATGCAATCCAACATGATGAGTTTTAAAAACAAGACAATAAATGATAACTCATGTGTGCAAGTGTGTAGCAATGATGGGTAACACTGGGCTAATGAGGATCATAAATAGAACCTTGGCAAGCTTCTTTTCTTTACGAGCCTGTCTCTCCCTCTCATCATGTTCTTGGTTTTCCTTCTCCACCAACCGAATTAAGGTATCACATCTCCTTGCAAGTTCTTGAGTTGTCCGAGACTTTACAAACCAATCAAAACGAAACAAAGGTGATGTACGGAAAGCCACTTTCAGCTCATCCCAGTTCCCATATCCAAGCTTGTGAACCATGCACATCTATGAATTGCAAAAACAGCCATTTAAATCATAAGATGTTCAACATTCAAGAAAATGAATAAGCTATTTGTATGGCATTACAGTAAATGATTAAAAAAATGCACCATGAAACGATCACATTCTTCATTGTACAATTTCCCTTTGTTCTGACCATACTGGATCTTCAATTCAAGCCAAGGATTCTTGTAACGATCCAATTTCTTCCCAATTGCTTTCATGATCTCATCTTTACGAGAAATTCTGGCCTCCCCTCTTTCAATGTTCTTAATGATCCTATCATAATCTGTACGTATGCCACAATTAGAGAGAAAAATGAAAGATGGTGAAATTTTTTAAAGGTCCAATAAACAATAAAATTCAAGTTATCCAACATAATAAACCTGACCAAAACCAGACCCATCTGCAACCAGTAACAATCAAGCCTAGTTCCAACAACTTTTTTTGTACATAAGTGACCAGGACCAGACAACCAGTGCAAGTCGACAAAAAATGAGACTTTAACAGAATAGGTTACAACAAACCAAATGAGCGGTTTCCAGACATTTTATTTGCTTCCAGTCTGTTACCAAGGGCCCTTGCACCCAAACAATACATACGCCTTATGACCCCACTCTAACAGGTATGAAGTTCAATCCAGGAGAACTTCATCCACAGCCACTAAATCAACATCATTCCACCAAAAATGAGATCACTTACCATTTAACTCTTTGTATCGCTCTTTGAAAACTTTAGCGTATCTTTCAACTTCCTCTTCTGTTTTCCCTTCCAGTTCAGTAGCAATACTGTTTAAGTCATTTCGACCATATTTTTCACAAGCCCTAATAAAGGTATTGAAGTCTCTTCTACTCCATGAGGAAAATCCCTGAAATTACACTGATGAAATGTAAGTAAGGAGACCCATTATTATCTAATTAACATTTAAACATTCCATTCACCTCTTCCAAAAGCCGTTCTTTTTCTTCCAGTTCCTCAGCAGTCAATGGATCTCTGTCTCTAAATATCCAATAATCAGTAAATAGTTAGTGAAATGATGTAGAAGACAACATGAGGACAAAACAGGGAGCGCAACTGAGATAAAGTACCTTCAGGTTCATCCACATCAATTGTATCTTTCAGTTGATTCTTTTGATGTGCTTGCTGAAATTTTGTAACAACTAACCAAATAAGTAAGAAGCACAAGTACCTCAAAAAGCACAACTAAGCAATAAGGGCAGAGATTAAAACTTGTATTATCAATGACAGCACCCACCATGAGGTAGCGTACTTCTTTTTCATACAACTCACTAAGCCTCTGTGTGTTGAAAAACTGGAAATCATGCCTGAAAACAGCAGACAAGAACATTCAAGCACAGCATCTCAGAATTCCAATACATTCCAATGAGAAATCAGCAAGTTCCAGAAGCAATTACAATTGAGGCATGCGAGGAATTCGAGGTTCCTTTGGTTTTGCCGGACCACCTTGACGCATTGTTTGCTTGAAGTATTCAGATTCTGAGTAACTGGCAGAAGGAAAGATTACAAAAAAAGAAAACACTTGTCATATAATGTTGGACTAATATACTCAAAAAGATTATGGAAGAATGCAAAGGGAAGCATTACTTGCGCTTCCGCTCCCTCTTTGGAGGTTCGATCCAGTTCTCACTGACAATTTTCTCAAAGTCGAACTTGTTTTCATCCTTCATCAATAAGAAACAAAATACAAGCACTGAGATCATAGGGTGATGAAAACAAGCCTTGAAGTTAAACTGGTAAAATTGAGATCAAACAGAATATCCTCCAATGCATAAGAAAAATGGAAGAAGTGCACCTACCTTATCATCATCAAAATCATATAATTCAGCATCTGCCAGAAACCAGATAAAATATCAGCACTATTACATGTAAACTAACATTCCAATCACTAGGCAGATAAATACACAAACTGCCAAAAAATTTCAATATGTGGATTCACATACTGTCATCCATTTTAAATTTGATTGCATCTTCAGTGAATTTCTTCATCTTGGCATCGAGCTCAGCTGTTGCCTCTTCTCCCTTAGCAATGATTCTGTCAATGTCCTCATCTGTAATCGTACTATCCTTTGAGCTGAAAACCATCTCAGCCCCAAACCTCACCATTTGAAGCAGCTCATCTTTATTAACAGCTGTATGAAAGAGAAAGGCGTCAAAATGTTGCACACACAAATACAGATAAGTGCTCAAAATGCAAATGCAACTTACTTTTCTGCTCTGCTAATCTTCCTTGTTGGATCACTAAAGCATCAAGTGCAAGCTTCTTATAAGCCCTCTCAATCACTTTTTCCTCAATCGTATACTGTTTCACAACCAACCATAATGAGAGAGAAAAACCAACACAGATTAGCTTCTACCTTAGCACATTAAAGATCAAATGCAGACCTCTGTGCAAAATCGGAACACTTGGACTTCTTTCTTTTGACCAATCCTATGAGCACGGTCCTGAGCTTGCAAATCAACTTGTGGGTTCCTACAATAAGAACCCCAGCATCAACAACCCAGACAAGACGAGGAAAAAAAGGGCAGATGCAGCTAAGAGAGACAGCAAGAGCCTCACCAGTCACTGTCATAAAGAATGACAACATCTGCAGTAGCAAGATTGATACCCAGACCTCCAGCTCTTGTTGACAACAAGAAGCAAAATTTCTCACTTCCTGGCCTGTTAAAGGCATCGATGGAAGCATCACGATCTTCTCCGCCAGTATTCCCATCAATCCGACAATACAGATGCCCACTAAAAATTAAATAGTCTTCGAGAATGTCAAGCAACCTCGTCATCTGCATTAAAGGCAAAACCAATTGCAAGATCAGTGATTAAGCAATTGAACTGTAACATAACCAAAAGGTTACAGAGGGACATTTCAAATGCTAGTGTACACAGAATAACAATCTTAGCTATCCAGCCAACCATAGCTATCAACAACTCACCTGTGAAAAAATTAAGACCCTGGAATCCCTCTCTTTAGCTTAGGAAGTAACTTATCCAACAAAACCATCTTACCTGGAAAAGGAAGAATGCAAAAGACTGATTTCTGCTACAAAATTATGAACACAAACCCAAAAAACATTGTATCCACCCGAAGGCAAAGTTTACCAGCATTGGTAACAAGATGCTCTCCTGTAGTGTAAGGTGGACCAGGCTCAGCACCCTGGAAAAGATATGGATGATTACAGCATTTGCGAAGCTGCATTGCTATGTTCAAAAGACGCTTCCGTTCTCCACCAGCATTAACAACTTCAAGATCTTTCTGCAGTAAGGCCCTGTAGTACTGTTTCTGCATCTGGGACATTCCAACCTTCAGTATGGTTTCCTTCTTGGGAGGCAAACCTTTCTCGACATCTGATTTCAATCTTCGGAGAAGAAATGGCCGAAGGACCTTAGAAATGCAGAATCCATGGAATCAAAATATCAGATGACACCTCATTGTGGCAAAATAATTAGAATCCGAATATTTTTACAAAAACAATTGAGAGCTTTTCAGGCTCAACGCTAAGAAGGCAATGTGCTTACCTTGTGCAGTTGTTGAACAACTTCCTGCTGGTCATTTTCAGCAGAAATTTGAAACCATTCATCAAAAGTTTCAGCTGAGCTAAAAATCTCTGGCAGAAGAAAGTTGAGAAGAGCCCAGAGTTCATGAAGATTGTTCTGCACGTAAAAAATACAAGAAATATTTTTATAAGAGCAACTATACAGAATATTATATTTTTACAGCCAAAAGATAACACAAACAAACACAGTAAACTTCAGTGCAGCCCCATGCCACCCAAAAACAATTTATCAAACTCAATGAAGTTAAAGAAATCTACGGTAAGCATCACAGCGAACCTCTTTCAGCATCAAATGTACAGATATTACATATACAGATCAGTTTTTCTACAAGTACCCATGCATCCCAACTTGGTAACTTTTCATGTCATTAAAGATTCAAGCATATACCTGAAGTGGAGTACCAGTAATGAGGAGGCGGTAATTGGTGTTATAAAGCCTCATTGTTTTTGAAAGGAGAGAATTTTCATTCTTAATCCGATGAGCTTCATCAATGATAATATACCGCCAACTGAAGCGACGCAAGATAGACTTCTCTTTGATGGCCATTTCAAAACTCGTAACACATACATCAAATTTCCCAGCAACCAGTAACTCCTCACGTATATGTTTCTGAGAAAAAATTCGGCGTGAAAAAGCGCATACAGTAAAGAATTATCCATCAATGCGTGCATTGAGATTATTTTTTTTCTAAAAATAAAATCATGCAGCAAAAAAAATCACTAAACCATACTTAATGCAACTTACTCTTTCATCAGGATTGCCAAGAAACTTGATAGCACGTAAAACTGGACAAAAGCGAATTTCATTCATCCAGTTACCAAGTGTAGATTTTGGAGCAACTACCATATGAGGACCAGTGATTCCTCTAAATTCATGCAGGTAGCCCAATAAAGAGATTGTTTGTAAGGTTTTGCCAAGACCCTGGATTGCAAAATGAAGATGTGTTTAATAGCACATAAATCACCTGAAACTCAAGAGGAAAAGAACCAAAGCACTTTTTAAACTAAAATAATGCCAAGACCATTTCTTGTTTTGCACGTACCATTTCATCTGCAAGGATTCCATTTATACCATTCTCATACAGCCTTATAAGCCAGTTCAATCCAGCAAGTTGGTAATCCCTCATCTTTCCTCCGAATACCTGCAAAAAAAAGAATAAAAATGAATCTTAGCCTCCAAAATCAGGCTACCCCAAAACAATCACATCAAATGTAAATATTTCAGTGTAATGAGGATATGTGAAAAGCCAGGCAAACATCAATAACGATCATGCTATTCTTCAACTAGCATTAATTTGTGTACATGTAAAGCTAAGGATGATCAGTAGGTTTATAGGATCAAATCTCTGGTTAACTTTGACAAAAATGGAATAGGTAAGAAATATCAATGAGCCTGCTAAAAAAAGATGACAGTAGAAAAACAGTATAAATAAATAAATATAAGTGAATCCATAAATGCACTGATTCATGATACATCAAAGCGTGTGTGTATGCAAACAGCAAAGAGAGTATTTGGATCCAAACTAATAGCAAAAGAAATTTACAATTCTACACTTAATCTAACGATCGATCGAGGGGAGATGCATGTGCGTGCATGCATGCATCGAGAAGAGTACATATATAAGGACATTACAAGATGGTTGTGCCACCAGCCGTGTGTTTCCTGATAAACCATCCTCTTCCTCCTTCGGGTATTCTTCATCTTCCTCCTCTTCCGTTACTTTTGAGGCATGTCGACCCCTAGATTAAATTATGAAACCAAAGTAAATTGCAGTTAGATGCACTGAACATGACCAGTACTTTTAGCCTTACCAACAAGCACACATAGTGAATTCAGAGTATAGAAGTGGTTCAGTCAAATCAAGCTCCTACATGAGTTGCATGAAAAATTGAATTAAGCATGATATGCACATTAAACCAACTTTGCTGAGCTTGATAAGAATACAATTAATAAAATCCTGTATCTTAGTAATCTAGCAAGACAATGAATGAAGATCATTGTCTGCTACATATTGATGCATGCCCTTCACCTCACATCCCAGCCTTTTATTAACTATGAAGGCAAGAAAATGTGTATGCAGCCCATCCTGTGCTACTTAGTCTGACATAAAAAAACCTAGCTTACTATGATTTTCAAAAAAGCCCTCACAATAAAAGTTTCTGAAAAAATCATCAATCTTATTAAGAAACAACTAATTGAGTCATGCACAGTTGATACTTGATACTCAAAAATGGAAAAGTTTCCAACAAGCAATTAACAACATAAACTTATTTACTAGAGGAATTGTCAGCAAAAGTATAATCAAGCAACTACAGTATTCAATTTCTTTAGAAAGGGATCTTCAAACAAATAACAGTCAAACCTTCCCTTAGCCCTCTTCTGGGATGCTGATTGATCATGTTTAGCAAAGTGAGCAAACAACTCAGTTTGCTGCAGTAAATATTTCAAGCGTCCCTTCCCTTGTTATTCTGCAATTAAACTAACTTCAGTAAACTTGCCCAACATCTTTTTCATATTCTACAAGCAACACATTGCAGAAGCCATTCTTGAAAATCAAACATACTATATCAGCATCTATAGCAGCATTTTGTTGATCCAATATCTCCTGAATCTTATTTTTCTTCAGTTTTTGCATTTCTTTGAGTCTCTCCTTTTCACGCTTGCTAATTTCATTGCTGGTTCCTTCCTACAGTTCAAATTATGCACACAAAAATATCAAAAAATATGCAAAAAAATCAAAGGTCAGCAAACTCAGTACAAATACACGTCACATTGAAAACATACACCAAAACACCCGCAGAGGAATTCAAAAGGAAAACCAACACGGTTCACAATAATTTCAGAACAGTCAAAGCCCAAAAGGCCGTCGTCAAATCAAGGAAACCCTACAAAAAAAAGGACTGGCCAAAACAAGGCATGAGTCTACGTAGCTAAATAAAGCTTTTTTTATGAACATTTAAGCATCCACCAGAACAAAAACCATAACTACCACTTCCCCTACTTCACTTCCTTTCGTTCAGCTTCCACCGAGACCCATCAAACAGTACATTATCACATCAAAAATGCAGAATCACCCCTTCGTTCAGCACGGCAACACATTACGTCGCTAATTTCTCAGTACCTCCTCCTTTCGAAGCCTAATTTAACAAATTTTCAAGTCTCGTCTCTATTCAGTCTACAAATTTCTCAGTATCAAACCAATGTTAAACCAACAAAGCTCCTTAAAAACACCAAAACCCTAACTAGATCCAAACACACCAAAAACTATCAACAATTAGAATGGCAAGACCGTAAATTACTTCATCTGCCTCCTCGCCTTCATCACCTTCAGCATCTCCATCGGCCTCATCGTCATCGGAATCAACTGAGCGAGCCACCTCCTCGATCTCCTCCTCGTCTTCCTCTTCGTTGATCTGCTCGTTGAGTGGCTCTTCCTCCGATGACATCGCCTCATCCGACGACGTTCGTTTCTTCGAGGGTTTCGCCATGTGAAATATGTTCTTCTCTTTCTCTTAGATTGGGGGTTTCTAAATTTTTAGAGAGAGGGAAGTGCGTGTCGTGGATTTTTGGAAGCGAATTTTGAAAGCAGCAAAAGAAGGGGTCGAGGGCAGGTTCGGTAATCTATTTATGTGGGCTTTTTATTTTTTATTTATATTAGGAGTTTTGAGGTTGGTGATTTCCCGCCTTTATTGGGGAATCGTGATTTCCCTCCTGCGTGGAGGCTGGTTAGCCCATGGTGGCTCAACAGTTAGGTTTGTGGGCTCGTACCTATTGTGCCCAAACACAGTTTTATCCCGTTTAGTACAAAAAAAAAAAAAAAAAAAAAAACAGAGAAAGAGGTTTTGCACGTCACTAATTACCAAACTATATTTTTTAAAAATTTTAATTTTTTTATTATTTTAAATTATTTTAATATATTAATATCAAAAATAAATTTTTAAAAAATATATTATTTTAATTAATTTCTAAACTTTTAAAATATACTCATCATAGGTTTTACTATTCTAGTTTGAATGAATTTTGGTATATATTATTCATTAATTAAATACTTTTCGAATCTATAATGGATATAAAACACAAACTTATGGCACCACAAAACACATGCGGAGCCAATAATGACGCATGATGGGAGTTGGGTTACGTGGGGGGAGCATTTGGGAGCTGGTTGCATTGGAAAAGGGTTTGAAGTTGTTACTGCTTATATTAAATTATCCTATTTTTGTGTTTTTAAAATATTTTTTAAAAAATAATAAATTTTTTATTTTAAATTAATATTTTTTTAATGTTTTAAATATTTTGATATGTTGATGTTAAAAATAATTTTTTTTAAATAAACAAAAATTATTTTATTTATATTTTCATTAATCTCTTGTTTATACTTTTCATTTTTTTTTTACTTTACTTAGTTAATGAATATCATTATTCTGTTTTTATTTTATTTATTTATGTTTCTCTTCTTCATTATGTTTAGCTAAGTTTATTTTGTCAATGTGAAAAAGTTATACTAATAGTGTAAGAATAAGTATAGTATAAACTCAACATAAACTTTAATGTTTGATATTAACATGTTTTGTATTTGTTATCTTATTTACTCTTACTATCTTGCTTGTTAAATGGTTAATCTAGATTTGTGTTGTACAACCCTTAGTACAACAAATATTAGCACTTTTATAGCCTACGATATGGTATAACCGACATCTCTGCTATGAAAGGAACTTAATTTGTTGTTAACATAAGTTATCACCATGAATACATGACAACATTTACAAGTATTGGCATTACTCAAATAAGATAATTAATATGATCATGTTAATAATTTATAATCCGATTGAAACCTTCTTTGTGTGTGGTTTCAGTTGAGTAATAAAAAGAGTTTATATTATACTTATTTGAAATACAATTAGTGGATTCTCTAACCTTGACATTTGTGTTATCCTTGTTTAATCCTTACATCAATATTACATCTCAGAAGAAAGTTCTCTTTAACGCCTTTTCATTTATTATTTGTAATTTTGTATAGTTGACTTCCCTATGGTTGATCCCGTCTTGCCGGATTATTTATTACTTGACACTCCGCATTTGGGATAAGACATCAATCTTTTGATAGTGTCATTGCCGATAATGAAAAAAAAAGGAAAAAGAGGGAGTGTGACTGGCCAAGAGAAGAAAATATGAAAAGAGGGAGAGATATCGAGACTAGCGCACTTTAATGTGTGAGCCTCTTGAGAGGCTATGCTTTATTGGAAAAGAAAAGAATTTTGGTTTAATCATAAATTATGATTAAAGTTAGAAAGTGGCCACGTAGTATTATGGTTTTTAGGAAACCTATGGTCTCACGAGTTTGAGTAAGGGAGTTGGTTGTGCAGGGAAGAGACGCATCACCCCCGGTGCACCTTACCTAAGGTAAGTTACATTGTTGTTTAATTGTTTAACTAGGTCAAGTTCCTATATGTTGGTCTTTTTCTAAGATCTAAGGCAAATATCCCTTAATAAGAGAGTCTCTAACTCATTAGGTTCAATTCTAACTATTTCAAAGTCCAAATTTTAGCATAGTATTTATTTTGCACTTTGTATCTTTAATATACGATGGTGCACTCTATTATGTAGTTTTACATCGTCAATTATTAAAGTCTACATTTAAACTCTAATATAAAATGAAAAAAATGATTGGTGAGGAGTTTTTGACATTTTGATCAAATCCTAATGAATAATCATAAACTAGTTATGATATCCCTTTTAAAAAAATATATGATAAAGATGCAATTTTTTTGTTTTTTTTATGAAAACATGCTTGGAAAACCCTAAGGATTTAGCTGTATGCATGAAAACAAAGCATATTTTGTTTTTTTATTTTATTTTTTTGAAAAGCAAAATTAATTTAAAAGTTTTGAGATTTTTTTGAATTTTGAATTTGTTTTAGAAGCGTTTGGGAGAAAACCAGTGTATTTTAATACTGGATTTGCATCTTACAACATAAAAAATACAACCCAATATTATGCAAAATTGGTAGAAAAACACATGGAAAAATCGAAATATTTTAAAATGACCCTTGGAATTTTTTTTTTTGGATATATAATAATAATAATAATAATAATAATAATAATAATAATAATAATAATAATAATTGAGCTGGACCCATCCATCTTGAAACTTGACCCGGCCCGGATCTGAGTTGGGCCGACTTCTGAGGCCAACAAACCTGACCCTTTCCTCTCTCTTTTTCTAGGCCAGAGCTAAGAATGAAACCACGGAGCCTGCCCAGGTAGCTCATAGGATAATTTAATTGTCTCATTACATGCTGAGAGATTGATTCTTGTTAGCATGCAAACAATGGCCATGCAAGGGAAGAAAAAGAAGGAAGGAGAAGAAGGGGGAGGTTGCCTGGCGTAGTGGTCGTGGTCATAATGAGGAGGTTTGATCAGGTGGCTCGAGAAGGCTTTAGTGGAGGAAATGGTGGGTGAAGATGTGGGAGGAAGGGAGCAGAAGCTTTGTAGAAGGAGGGAAACGCGTAGTAGGCTGCGGTGGTGGTTTTGTCATTGGACACGGTGGTGCTAAGGAGGCTGGTCTATTGGTGGTTGTCTTTGGCAAATGTAAGAGGTGGTGGTAATTGGCGCAGAGATAGAGAAAAACAAAGAGAAAGAATTGTCGAGGCAAGGAAGGAAAAACCAGGATGCTGATTTTTGCCAACTTTAGACTCGATTTTCTCCTCCCTCAAGTCAAAATCCATCCATATATTATAGTGGGTGGAAGATGAATATTTTGTCTTTACTAGTGCCAAATCTTGGCCCTTGATTCGACTTCCGAAAGTATCCCCAGATTTGTTGGCTTAAAGTAGATATTATAGGCTATCATATTTATTTAACGGGAAAATGGCTAGTCGGGTTGGCTATTTTGGGCGGTGTCACGGTCGTTGTGGTGTCAATCAACCAAAATAGACCACACTAAAGTGTCAGATTATATGTCAAGTGATCAGTTTTCATGTAAGTTTTGTCAAAGTCGGTGGAGAGATAAAGCATTAAATGCCTTGGGAATGTGGCACCACAGGTAGCCTTTCCGGTTGAAAGACTTCCCAAGAAAGTAAGTAGCTCAAAATGGCACCGTCTTGGCAAATTGCATTTATTCATTTGATTTATGATTTCTCTTAATTACACGGCTTGATTGGTTTCAAACTTTTAATTTTGTGCAAATTTACTCGTGATGAATTTTAATTTCAACCCTGGATTTATTTCGTATTTTTCAATTTGGTTCTTAGTCTTGGATCCTATGCAATTTGACCCTTAATTGACCATTAAACTCTTAATTCTCTTCAATTTCACCTTTGATTTCGACCAATTGGGTCCGTGGGGAGTTCGATTCCTTTTTTGAAATGGTCATTAGCTTCAAATTTCTTCAATTTAGCCCATAATTGACCCTCGAGCTTTGATTTTCTTGTAATTTTACCCTTGATTTCAATCTAATTGACTTGGTAAAAATTAAATTTGATCTTAAAATACTAATTTTCTTAATTAAGCCTAAATTGGGCTCCCAAAATTAATTTTCACCAATTAAGCCACCTAATAAAATTAATTTGACCTATTTAAAGTATAATTAAGTCCTTGTACCTAATTAAATCCTTCAATTGGACCCAAATTAATTCTTAAACATAATTAAATTTTAAATTTGGCCATGATTAAATCAAATTAGCCTTTTTAAAAATCTAATTATATCCTTAGACTTCAATTTTATATAGATTTGTCCAATAATAATTTAATTTGACCTTGAATGCTACATTGTCTCTTTAGTTTTGAGTAAAATAAAGGTACAATTAGGCTTCATTCATCTAAAATTGCAGCTTTATTTTTCTATATGTGAAATCCTCGCTGACTTGCTTTTGCCAAAATATCGGCCACTCTTACTATCATTATTTTATTTTTGTATTTTATTTTGAGAGGAAAAAAAAGTGAATTTGGGGAATAACCCATAAATGAGTTATGATAGTTTCCCCCTCTTTACAATGCTTACGATAGAGAGTTTAAATGAGAGACTTTAGATAGGAAGCTTTGTAAAAAAGAAAAAAAGAATAGTGATACCGGATCAAGAAATGGTTAATCCTTACGAAAGTGTTTGAAGTGAGGGCTCATAAACGCATTCAAAGGAAAAGAGATAAGGCTAGAAAGGGAGTGCTAAAAAGCACACTCGAAAGAAAATAAAAGGTTTGTAAAGGAAAAGATGATCTTATGAAAGACCTTTTGAAGTGGTATGGTTGTACTAAGCAACTTTGTTTATTGGTAAAAATTCAAAGATTTTGAAATGATCATATTGTCATAGGTGACTGGAATCTAGGCAAAAAATGCAATGATTTTCAAATTGGTGAAAAATACAAAGATTTTTCAAAATGGTAGAAAATACAAATGAGTTTTCAAAGTAGTGAAAAATGGGAAGAGTTTTCAAAGTGGTCTTATTGTAATGAGGAAAAACTGCCTTACGTGGAAAATGAAAGATTTTCAAATGGTGAAAAATACGAATGATTTTTCAAAGTAGTGAAAAAGCGAATGATTTTCAAAGTGGTCTTATTGTAATAGGCGACACATGCAGATGAAAAATGCAAAGATTTTTTAAAGTGGTGAAAAATGTGATTTACCTGGTAAAAGGATTTAGTGGAAGATGCCTTAAAGGGATAACAAGATAGGGCTGGTGTACTATCTAGGAGATGAGAACTCAAAGAAATGCTTAAAGAGAAAGAGATAGGGCTTGAAGGCACATTATTTGAGGGATTAGGGCTCAAAGGCATGCTTCAAAAGAAGAAGATAAGACCTAAAAAGGAGCGAGCTCAAAGGTGTACTCGAAGGAGGTAGGGTTAAACAATGTACTACCCGAAGATAAGGGCTCAAAGGCACACTTTCGAAAGGAAGAAGATACGACTTAGGGCGCACTTGAAAGGAGGTTTGTTGTTTCGAGATCTTTGGTAAGACATTGGTCAAAGTAATGCATTATGATCGATATATATGTATACTTACCACGAAATATAAGTTCCTTTTCTTCATTGGCTTTCCTCCTCAATCCTGGGTGAGATCAACTAATTTGTTCTTCCTTTTTTTACAGCTTCTCATTTTTAACTTATAGTGATTCCATCTTTCTTTGAAGAAGGCCTATTAACTCCTCGTTAGCATGTTCTCTACTTTCTAGGGTCTTTTTAGAGTCACCAACTCTTTTATGCTTATTTACCAAGTATCATACTTGGCATTTCTTTCTTTCAATTGCCCATCTTTTTCTCTCAAGCATTAGTTTAGGGAGGCCTTTATTTTACTCTTTTTTAGGAGTTGGTCTTCCGAAAATTCATGATGGCTTTATTCTTGTCGAGGCTCAATCCTCAATTTGTCCAACTCCTTTTGCGGGTCTTTCCCTCATTCGCTAACCCTTTTTTCTTTTGGGTTCCATAACAGCAGGATGACCTATCTTGCATTTGGCTTTCTTCTTTCATCCACTTGGGGTATCCTCGATAAACCATCATTTCTCTACACTAAGTAATTAGGGCTAACTTAGGACTCCTTTCGATCCTCCTCCTTATCCAGACTAAAAGCGGGTCGCCCCTAGTCAGCTTCGATGGTGTCTAGTTTGGCATTTAAAAATTGGCCCCTTTAAGCGGGACTAGTATATTATACCAACCCCGTCAGGATTCTTGTCCCGTATTTACTCCTCTAAACTATTTGGCTACCAATGAAGGAGGGGCGTTAGGGATTGTGCGCTTTAATGTGTAAGCCATGGCGAGAGGTATGTTATTGGGAAATGAAAGTGTTTTGGGTTTAATCATAAAATTATGATTAAAGTTCAAGAGTAAAGCCACCTGGTATTCTCGATTAGGAAACCTATGGTGCGGGAGTCGCAGTGAGGAATTTGGTTGTGCAAGGAAAGAGCATCATCCCAGTGCACCCTACCTAAGGTAAGGCTGCATTGTTGTTTGATTGTTTTTCTAGGTCAAGAGTTCCTATCCATTGGTCTTTTCTAAGGTCAACTTTATCCAAATTCTTGACAAATAATAAATTCAACATGACCGCGATAATTTGGCCTCCATTTCTATAATTTTTCAAATGATACAATTTTTTTTTTTAAAAAAAACAAGGCACTTCAACAAGCAGACTAACACATAAAATTCAATATTTCATATAACTTACAACTTACTAACTAAGCCTTAATCCATGCCAAAAACATAATCAATCATAATGAAAGGATTACTGCACCTTTTAATCACAAGATATCAAGGAGAAATTACAAAAAATCAAGCTTTTCTTCACCTTTTCTTCCATCTCCTTGACTTTTCAAAACCTTCCCTTTTTAAGCTTTTAAAACTCAAAGAGTTTCTAGATTTCTAGCTTAGATCTCTAAACCCCCTTTTTGGTATTTTTAATCTAACCTCTTTTAATGTGTTCTATCAAGAATTTTGAAGGGAAAAAAAAAATCAAAACCCTATCTTGTTTTCTCTTTACCTTGCTACTGGACTAAGAGAGAAGGAGAGAGAGATGGTATTTATAATTTGTTTTCTTGTTAATCGTACATTAACCCCACATTCTCTCATGTTTCCATTTTGTCCCCACAATTTTCTAATTGTTTTTTTCTCATTTTCCAATTTAGTGTTATACATATTATCTCGCTTCATTCAATTTCACGCTTGTTATTTAATTTAATTTAACTCATTTTTATCTCGGGATTGAATTTTAAATATTTTCAAAAAAAAATTAACTAAAGGTTTACATTTATTTGGTCATTGATCTTATTTTTTTATTTTACTCAAACCTAAAAGAATATAATTTCACTATTTGTTATTAATGATCTACTTTTGTTATCTCGACTCTAGATGCCTACCACAATTTTTTTCTTTTAAAAAGAATTTCATACAAAAAATTATTATGCACTTCATTGTCGTATAATTAAATGGAAAATAATCTTTGGGATACAAAATTGTGAATCCAATGATGCATGACTTGCGTTATGAGTTTGCTTTGTTGACTTGAGTTCACTTGGTTTTTTTTTTTAAAAAATAAATGTTGGTTTTTTACCAATTTAGTCTTTCAACATTGACTTAATTCGGGATTGAACATTGACTTAATTGATTGAGCTTTTCAAATTTATTTTTTTCTAGATTATCTCTAGTGAGTTTCATGGGTCGGTTAAGGGTAGATCAAATGTTTTTTCATCTCAATATTAAACAAAAATATCATTCAATTCATGGTCAAATCCTATTTTTAGTAGGCATATTACCACGATGGCTAGATATTTTTTGTGCTTTCTCACGACCCACGATTGGGCACGTGCCAATGGGCTAATTATAAAGAAAGCTAAGCAGCTTAGAGGTTTTCTTGTAACTCTAGATACATATTATTTTGGATTGCAACGGTGAAATTCACTTGGGTATAATTGTGTAATTAAAAGAACCATAAGGGGTGTTTTAGTATTTTCATGTTGTCTTATTTATTTTTATTCAAAAAGTTGTCGCACGTGTTTCACCGTCCCGGCAAGTAGGCGACGTTCACACCCGTAGAGGCGTGTGAGGCGCCTTACGGTATTGCAAGTACGGCCAAACGCCATCCTAGATAGATCTTGTGACCGTACTCTCTTCCACATGGTGCGGCGTGTAGACATATTGTAGTTGTATTGCGCCGGTGATTGATTGTTTTTGTGTTTTTCATTCTTTTTCTCTCTCTCTGATGACTAAAGTGCACAATTGTCATGTTGTTTGTTTATTGTTTGCTTGGGTCTTGCAAACACCTCTTGAGTGATACTTAGTAAGGTCGAGACCCAGAACTCTTGGGCTTTGTATTGCCGTTAGACCAAAGGTCGTTTTGGAGTCGACATAGTTGTTCGAACTCAAAGGGCTTGAAACACTCTATATTCTTAATATTTTTTTTACTTTAAAAAATAATATTGACCAGCTACGGGCGCAAGCTAATACACTAGTATATACTACATAATGATGACTATAGGCAAGGAAATAAAAAAAAAATTCACCACTCATTCAATAATTAATGAATTTAAATTTATCGTAATAGTTTAAGGGCAATGTTAAGGTGGTCACTTTGACATGTCTGCTAGCAACACTCTTTTCATAACAAGCTAGGTGGAAAATATAATATGATAGAATATTGCTGGAAATTTGATCAAATATGTGACCCACAAGAAACCAAAAGAAGTCATTATTTCAAGTATATCCTTTGTTTAGAGATTCTTCCTAGAAAACTTGTCACAGGCTCTTGGGCTTTGATTTTTGTGCGGCTTAGTGGCGAGGAATAACAATGCGAGACCATTTAGTTTATTTTGGTGTGGAGTTGACGTGTGAGACATGGAAGTCTTATGGAATTGTGATGGATTCTCTTGCTAAGGAGTATGTAGCAGGATCCAAAGGAAATATTATTTTGTCTAAAGATCTTGTCTGAGAATGAAAGCGGTCACAAATGTTAGGGGAGATTATGGTGTCATTTGGTAATGCGAGGCACTTGAGGTTAAAGTAAGCCACGGTTTTTATGTGTTTGGTTATGCAAAAGCTGGGTTTTTATTTTGGTGGGACCCATCAACAATTGTGGCTACACACCTGTAGTTGAACAAAAGTTGGAAAATTGTCTTCGTACCTTGTGACCTAACCTTATTTTTCAAGATCCATCGACAAGCTAATCCCACGAGAGAGGAAAAAAGCCGTTGGAATATCAAACTTGCTAGCTCAACGATTCATCTTAAAAATCGAGCAAAATACATTGCAATCGTTTCTTCACCTAGCGAGATCCCTCATCTCTCTCACAAAAAAATTTGAGATCTTTGTCTCCTGCTGACTATTCTCTCCCCTATCAATGGAAATTAAATCCAACGATTCATCTTAAAAATGAGCAAAAATACATTGCAATCATTTCTTCACTTAGCGAGATCCCTCTCTCTCTCACAAAAAATTTGAGATCTTTGTCTCTGCGACTATTCTCTCCTCTACTATCAAAAATTCAGCTCGACGATTCATCTTAAAAATTATAGCAAAAATACATTGTAATCATTTCTTCACCTAGCGAGATCCCTCCTTTCTTTCACAAAAAATTTGAGATCTTTGTCTCCTGTGACTATTCTCTCCTCTCTTGTCAAAAAATAATTTCCTTTTTTTTCCCACCAAATACGCCTTTCCAAGCTCTTGATCTTGTAGATATGATTAAAAAGGTATTTTTTTTTTCATTTGTTTGTTTTCTTTCACCGTGAATAGTTTTGTATATCTTTTGTGCACATCTTCTTCCACAAGCGACACCAAAAATTAATACATGATGCGGAATCTCCTTGTTTTGTGATTTGAGAAAAATAGAAATGAAGTCCATTTTTTTT
>JAGMVL010001212.1:0-38718 GCA_019202695.1 Populus x sibirica
TTCAAAAACAAACAATAACAATTTGAGAGTAATAATGCAAGTGTTCGTTGATAAGTGATTTTGACTATCTTAACGGAAGAAGCTGGTTTCTCCTCAAAACATAGATCTTGTAGCCTCACGTCTTGTCTTTGTAACGACACATATTTTGATTGAATCGGAGTTCTACAACTCCAAATATAGTTAAAAATCTAAGGAGAGGCAAACAGTAACAATTCAAGAACAGCAGACGATAGTTGAGGTCCAAGTTTTTGTTGATTAGCGATGTTACTATCTTAGGCGAGAACTAGGTTCTCCTCAAAACATAGAACTTGTAGCCTCATGTCTTGTCTTTCGAACGACAAAAATTTCACTTGAATCAGAGTTCTACAACTCGAGATATAGTTAAAAATCTTAGGAGGAGAGGGGGCAGACGATGTGATTCGAGAAATAGAGAGTGACAGTTGGGTGCAAAAGTCCAAGTGTTTGTTGATGAGCGATTTTGACTATCTTAGAGGCAGAACTCAGTTCTCCTCAAAAGATAGAACTTGTAGCCTCATGTCTTATCTTTCCAACGTCATAAATCTCGCTTGAATCGGAGTTCTACAACTCCAGATATAGTTAAAAATATGAGTAGAGGTCAGATAGCAACAGTTCAAAAACAAACAATAACAATTGGACAGTAATAGTGCAAGTGTTCGTTGATAAGCGATTTTGACTATCTTAACGGAAGAAGCTGGTTTCTCCTCAAAACATAGATCTTGTAGCCTCACGTCTTGTCTTTGTAACGACATGATATTTTGCTTGAATCGGAGTTCTACAACTCCAAATATAGTAAAAAATCTAAGGAGAGGCAAACAAGAACAATTCAAGCAGACGAATAACGTTGGATAGTAATGGTCCAAGTTTTTGTTGATGAGCGATGTTTACTATCTTAGAGGCAGAACTAGGTTCTCCTCAAAACATAGAACTTGTAGCCTCATGTCTTGTCTTTCAAACGACAGAAATTTCACTTGAATCAGAGTTCTACAACTCGAGATATAGTTAAAAATCTTAGGAGGAGAGGGCAGACAGTAACAGTTCAGAAATAGAGAGTGACAGTTGGACTGTAACAGTCCAGGTGTTTGTTGATGAGCGATTTTGACTATCTTAGAGGCAGAACTCAGTTCTCCTCAAAAGATAGAACTTGTAGCCTCATGTCTTATCTTTCCAACGTCATAAATCTCGCTTGAATCGGAGTTCTAAAACTCCAGATATAGTTAAAAATATGAGGAGAGGTCGGATAGCAACAGTTCAAAAACAAACAATAACAATTGGACAGTAATAGTGCAAGTGTTCGTTTATAAGCGATTTTGACTATCTTAACGGAAGAACTGGTTTCTAAACATAGATCTTGTAGCCTCACGTCTTGTCTTTGTAACGACAGATATTTTGCTTGAATCGGAGTTCTACAACTCCAAATATAGTAAAAAATCTAAGGAGAGGCAAACAGTAACAATTCAAGAACAGACAGTAACAGTCCAAGTTTTTGTTGATGAGCGATGTTTACTATCTTAGAGGCAGAACTAGGTTCTCCTCAAAACATAGAACTTGTAGCCTCATGTCTTGTCTTTCGAACGACAAAAATTTCACTTGAATCGAGTTCTACAACTCCGGATATAGTTAAAAATCTCGAGGAGAGGTCGGATAGTAACAGTTCAAAAACGAGATGGTAACAGTTGGACAAGAATAGTCCAAGTGTTTGTTGATGAGCAATTTTGACTATCTTAACGGCAGAACTGGGTTCTCCTCAAAACATAAAACTTGTAGCCTCATGTCTTGTCTTTCTAACGACAAAAATTTCGCTTGAATCAGAGTTCTACAACTCCAGATATAGTTAAAAATCTGAGGAGAGGTCAGATAGCAACAGTTCAAAAACAAACAATAACAATTTGCGGTAATAGTGCAAGTGTTCGTTGATAAGCGATTTTGACTATCTTAACGGAAGAATTGGTTTCTCCTCAAAACATAGATCTTGTAGCCTCACGTCTTGTCTTTGTAACGACACATATTTTGCTTGAATCGGAGTTCTACAACTCCAAATATAGTTAAAAATCTAAGGAGAGGCAAACGCAAGAACGATTCAAAAACGAGCAAGTTAAGAATCGTTGGACGTGACAAGTCCAAGTTTTTGTTGATGAGCGATGTTTACTATCTTAGATGCATAACTAGGTTCTCCTCAAAACATAGTACTTGTAGCCTCATGTCTTGTCTTTCGAACGACAGAAATTTCACTTGAATTAGAGTTCTACAACTCCAGATATAGTTAAAAATCGAGGAGAGGTCGAGATAGTAACGGTTCAAAGCAGAGAGTGACGGTTCAAGTGTTTGTTGATGAGCGATTTTGATTATCTTAGCGGCGAAGCTGGTTCTCCTCAAAACATAGAACTTGTAGCCTCATGTCTTTTCTTTCCAACGACACAAATTTCGCTTGAATCGCAGTTCTACAACTCGAGATATAGTTAAAAATCTTAGGAGAGGGCGAGACGATACTGATTCGAAATAGAGAGTAACGGTTGGACCGTAATAGTCCAAGTGTTTGTTGATGAGCGATTTTGACTATCTTAGAGCGAGAACTCGGTTCTCCTCAAAAGATAGAACTTGTAGCCTCATGTCTTATCTTTCCAACGTCATAAATTTCGCTTGAATCGAAGTTCTACAACTCCGAGACATAGTTAAAAATCTGAGGAGAGGTCGGATAGCAACAAGTTCAAAAACAAACAATAACAATTTGACAAGTAATAATGCAAGTGTTCGTTGATAAGCGATTTTGACTATCTTAACGGAAGAACTGGTTTCTCCTCAAAACATAGATCTTGTAGCCTCACGTCTTGTCTTTGTAACGACACATATTTTGATTGAATCGGAGTTTCTACAACTCCAAATATAGTTAAAAATCTAAGGAGAGGCAAACAGTAACAATTCAAGAGACAGATATGAGTCCAAGTTTTTGTTGATTAGCGATGTTACTATCTTAGAGGCAGAACTAGGTTCTCCTCAAAACATAGAACTTGTAGCCTCATGTCTTGTCTTTCGAACGACAAAAATTTCACTTGAATCAGAGTTCTACAACTCGAGATATAGTTAAAAATCTTAGGAGGAGAGGGCAGACAGTAACAGTTCAGAAATAGAGAGTGACAGTTGGACTGTAAAAGTCCAAGTGTTTGTTGATGAGCGATTTTGACTATCTTAGAGGCAGAACTCAGTTCTCCTTAAAAGATAGAACTTGTAGCCTCATGTCTTATCTTTCCAACGTCATAAATCTCGCTTGAATCGGAGTTCTACAACTCCAGATATAGTTAAAAATATGAGGAGAGGTCAGATAGCAACGGTTCAAAAACAAACAATAACAATTGGATAGTAATAGTGCAAGTGTTCGTTGATAAGCGATTTTGACTATCTTAACGGAAGAAGCTGGTTTCTCCTCAAAACATAGATCTTGTAGCCTCACGTCTTGTCTTTGTAACGACATATATTTTGCTTGAATCGGAGTTCTACAACTCTAAATATAGTAAAAAATCTAACGAGAGGCAAAACGAAGTAACGGTTCGAAACAGATAGTAACAGTTGAGACGTAATAGTCCAAGTTTTTGTTGATGAGCGATGTTTACTATCTTAGATGCATAACTAGGTTCTCCTCAAAACATAGTACTTGTAGCCTCATGTCTTGTCTTTCGAACGACAGAAATTTCACTTGAATCGGAGTTCTACAACTCCGAGATATAGTTAAAAATCGAGGAGAGGTCGAGATAGTAACGGTTCAAAGGAAAGATCCCAGTGTTTGTTGATGAAGTGATTTTGATTTATCTTAGCGGGAACTGGTTCTCCTCAAAACATAGAACTTGTAGCCTCATGTCTTTTCTTTCCAACGACACAAATTTCGCTTGAATCGAGTTCTACAACTCGAGATATAGTTAAAAATCTTAGGAGAGGGCGAGACGTGTAACTGTTCGAGAAATAGGAGTAAGTAGTTGGACATAACGGTCAAGTGTTTGTTGATGAGCGATTTTAACTATCTTAGAGGCAGAACTCAGTTCTCCTCAAAAGATAGAACTTGTAGCCTCATGTCTTATCTTTCCAACTTCATAAATTTTGCTTGAATCGAAGTTCTACAACTCCAGATATAGTTAAAAATCCGAGGAGAGGTCAGATAGCAATAGTTCAAAAACAAACAATAACAATTTGACGAGTAATAATGCAAGTGTTTGTTGATAAGCGATTTTGACTATCTTAACGGAAGAACTGGGTTCTCCTCAAAACATAGATCTTGTAGCCTCATGTCATGTTTTTCTAATGACATAAATTTTGCTTGAATCGGAGTTCTACAGCTCCAAATATAGTTAAAAATCTAAGGAGAGGCAAACGGTAACAATTCAAGAGTTGGACGATGGACAGTCCAAGTTTTTGTTGATGAGCGATGTTGACTATCTTAGAGGCGAACTAGGTTCTCCTCAAAACATAGAACTTGTAGCCTCATGTCTTGTCTTTCTAACGACATAAATTTTCACTTGAATCGAGTTCTACAACTCCAGATATAGTTAAAAATCTGAGGAGAGGTCGGATAGTAAATGTGGTTCAAAAGCAGACAATACGGTTGGACAAGAATAGTCAAGTGTTTGTTGATGAGCGATTTTGACTATCTTAGAGCGGAAACTGGGTTCTCCTCAAAACATAGAACTTGTAGCCTCATGTCTTGTCTTTCTAATGACATAAATTTTGCTTGAATCGGAGTTCTACAACTCCAGATATAGTTCAAAATCTGAGGAGAGGTCGACGATAGTAACGGAGTTCCAAAAGCAACGACAAGGTTGGACGATAACGGTCAAGTGTTTGTTGATGAGCGATTTTGACTATCTTAGAGGCAGAACTGGGTTCTCCTCAAAACATAGAACTTGTAGCCTCATGTCTTGTCTTTCTAACGACATAAATTTTGCTTGAATCGGAGTTCTACAACTCCGATATAGTTCAAAATTTGAGGAGAGGAGACAGATAACAGTTGTTCAAAAACAAACAATAACAATTGGACAAGTAATAGTGCAAGTGTTTGTTGATGAGCGATTTTGACTATCTTAACGGAAGAAGTGGTTCTCCTCAAAACATAGAACTTGTAGCCTCATGTCTTGTCTTTCTAACCACATAAATTTTGCTTGAATCGGAGTTCTACAACTCCAGATATAGTTAAAAATCTGAGGAGAGGCAAACGATAACGGTTCAAAAACGGACGATAATAGTTGGACAGTAACAGTCCAAGTGTTTGTTGATGAGCGATGTTGACTATCTTAGAGGCAGAACTAGGTTCTCCTCAAAACATAGAACTTGTAGCCTCATGTCTTGTCTTTCTAACGACATAAATTTTCGCTTGAATCGAGTTCTACAACTCCGAGATATAGTTAAAAATCGAGGAGAGGTCATATAGTAACGGTTCGAAAGCAGACGAGTTATAGTTGGAAAGTATGAGTCCAAGTGTTTGTTGATGAGCGATTTTGACTATCTTAGAGCGCGAACTGGTTCTCCTCAAAACATAGAACTTGTAGCCTCATGTCTTTTCTTTCCAACGACACAAATTTCGCTTGAATCGGAGTTCTACAACTCGAGATATAGTTAAAAATCTTAGGAGAGGCGAGACGAATAACAGTTCGAAAATAGAGAGTAAAAGTTGGACCGTAATAGTCCAAGTGTTTGTTGATGAGCGATTTTGACTATCTTAGAGGCGAACTGGGTTCTCCTCAAAACATAGAACTTGTAGCCTCATGTCTTATCTTTCCAACGTCATAAATTTTGCTTGAATCGAAGTTCTACAACTCCGATATAGTTAAAAATCTGAGGAGAGGTCGGATAGTAACGAGTTCAAAAACAAACAATAACAATTTGACAAGTAATAATGCAAGTGTTTGTTGATGAGCGATTTTGACTATCTTAACGGAAGAACTGGGTTCTCCTCAAAACATAGAACTTGTAGCCTCATGTCTTGTCTTTCTAACGACATAAATTTTGCTTGAATCGGACTTCTACAACTCCAGATATAGTTCAAAATCTGAGGAGAGGCAAAAATTGTAACAATTCAAGAAAGTTGGATAGATGAATAAGGTCCAAGTGTTTGTTGATTAGCGATTTTGACTATCTTAGAGGCGAGAACTAGGTTCTCCTCAAAACATAGAACTTGTAGCCTCATGTCTTGTCTTTCTAACGACATAAATTTCGCTTGAATCGGAGTTCTACAACTCCGAGATATAGTTAAAAATCTGAGGAGAGGGGTCGGATAGTAACGGTTCAAAAAAGAGACGGTAATAGTTGGACGGTAACGGTCAAGTGTTTGTTGATGAGCGATTTTGACTATCTTAGAGGCGAACTGGGTTCTCCTCAAAACATAGAACTTGTAGCCTCATGTCTTGTCTTTCTAACGACATAAATTTTCACTTGAATCGGAGTTCTACAACTCCAGATATAGTAAAAATCTGAGGAGAGGTCGAGATAGTAACGGTTCAAAAACAAGACAGTAACAGTTGGACAGTAACAGGTCAAGTGTTTGTTGATGAGCGATTTTGACTATCTTAGAGGCAGAACTGGGTTCTCCTCAAAACATAGAACTTGTAGCCTCATGTCTTGTCTTTCTAACGACATAAATTTTGCTTGAATCGAGTTCTACAACTCCAGATATAGTTAAAAATCTGAGGAGAGGTCGGAATAGATAACGGTTCAAAAACAAACAATAACAATTGGACGTAATAGTGCAAGTGTTTGTTGATGAGCGATTTTGACTATCTTAACGGAAGAATTGGTTTCTCCTCAAAACATAGATCTTGTAGCCTCATGTCTTGTCTTTCTAACGACACATATATTTTGCTTGAATCGGAGTTCTACAACTCCAGATATAGTTAAAAATCTGAGGAGAGGCAAACAAGAATGCAGGTTCAAGAACATAGAGTAATAGTTGGACGAGTAACAGTCCAAGTGTTTGTTGATGAGCGATTTTGACTATCTTAGATGCATAACTAGGTTCTCCTCAAAACATAGAACTTGTAGCCTCATGTCTTGTCTTTCAAACGACATAAATTTCACTTGAATCGGAGTTCTACAACTCCGGATATAGTTAAAAATTTGAGGAGAGGTCGAGATAGTAACTGTTCGAAAAACATAACGGTTGGAATGAGTCCAAGTGTTTGTTGATGAGCGATTTTGACTATCTTAGAGGCAGAACTAGGTTCTCCTCAAAACATAGAACTTGTAGCCTCATGTCTTGTCTTTCTAACGACATAAATTTTGCTTGAATCGAGTTCTACAACTCCGAGATATAGTTAAAAATCTGAGGAGAGGTCGGATAGCAATAGTTCAAAAACAAACAATAACAATTTGACGAGTAATAGTGCAAGTGTTCGTTGATAAGCGATTTTGACTATCTTTGCAGCAGAACTGGGTTCTCCTCAAAACATAGATCTTGTAGCCTCATGTCTTGTCTTTCTAACGAAATAAATTTTGCGTGAATCAGAGTTCTACAACTCCAGATATAGTTAAAAATCTGAGGAGAGGGCAGACAGTAACAGTTCAGAAACAGACGAATAGTTGGAGTAATGGTCCAAGTGTTTGTTGATGAGCGATTTTGACTATCTTAGAGGCGAGAACTAGGTTCTCCTCAAAACATAGAACTTGTAGCCTCATGTCTTGTCTTTCTAACGACAAAAATTTCATTTGAATCGAGTTCTACAACTCCGGATATAGTTAAAAATCCGAGGAGAGGTGGATAGTAACGTGAGTTCAAAAACAGACAATGACAGTTGGACAAGAATGAGTCAAGTGTTTGTTGATGAGCAATTTTGACTATCTTAGAGCGAACTGGGTTCTCCTCAAAACATAGAACTTGTAGCCTCATGTCTTGTCTTTCTAACGACAAAAATTTCACTTGAATCGAGTTCTACAACTCCGGATATAGTTAAAAATCTGAGGAGAGGTGGATAGTAACGGTTCAAAACAGAAGTTGGAGTTGAAAGTAACGGTCAAGTGTTTGTTGATGAGCGATTTTGACTATCTTAGAAGCAGAACTGGGTTCTCCTCAAAACATAAAACTTGTAGCCTCATGTCTTGTCTTTCTAACGACAGAAATTTCGCTTGAATCAGAGTTCTACACTCCAGATATAGTTAAAAATCTGAGGAGAGGTCGGATAAACGGTTCAAAAACAAACAATAACAATTTGACAAGTAATAGTGCAAGTGTTTGTTGATGAGCGATTTTGACTATCTTAACGGAAGAATTGGTTTCTCCTCAAAACATAGATCTTGTAGCCTCATGTCTTGTCTTTGTAACGACAAATATTTTGCTTGAATCGGAGTTCTACAACTCCAGATATAGTTAAAAATCTAAGGAGAGGCAAACGATAACATGATTCAAGAACAGAGACGTAACGGTTGGACAAGTAACGGTCCAAGTTTTTGTTGATGAGCGATTTTTACTATCTTAGATGCATAACTAGGTTCTCCTCAAAACATAGTACTTGTAGCCTCATGTCTTGTCTTTCGAACGACATAAATTTCACTTGAATCGAGTTCCACAACTCCGGATATAGTTAAAAATCTGAGGAGAGGTCGGATAGATGTTGTTCAAAAGGACATACGATGAGTCAAGTTTTTGTTGATGAGCGATTTTGACTATCTTAGATGCATAACAAGGTTCTCCTCAAAACTTAGAACTTGTAGCCTCATGTCTTGTCTTTCGAACGACATAAATTTCGCTTGAATCGAGTTCTACAACTCCGAGATATAGTTAAAAATCTGAGGAGAGGTCAGATAGCAATAGTTCAAAAACAAACAATAACAATTTGACAGTAATAATGCAAGTGTTCGTTGATAAGCGATTTTGACTATCTTAACGGAAGAACTGGTTTCTCCTCAAAACATAGATCTTGTAGCCTCACGTCTTGTTTTTGTAACGACACATATTTTGATTGAATCGGAGTTCTACAACTCCAAATATAGTTAAAAATCTAAGGAGAGGCAAACAGTAACAATTCAAACAGTGAGTTGGAAAGTAACAGTCCAAGTTTTTGTTGATTAGCGATGTTGACTATCTTAGAGCGCGAACTAGGTTCTCCTCAAAACATAGAACTTGTAGCCTCATGTCTTGTCTTTCGAACGACAAAAATTTCACTTGAATCGGGGTTCTACAACTCCGAGATATAGTTAAAAATCTGAGGAGAGGTCGATATAACAGTTCCAAAAAAGATGGTGAAAAGTTGGACAATAAAGTCCAAGTGTTTGTTGATGAGCAATTTTGACTATCTTAGAGGCGGAACTCGGTTCTCCTCAAAACATAGAACTTGTAGCCTCATGTCTTTTCTTTCTAACGACAAAATTTCGCTTGAATCGGAGTTCTACAACTCCGAGATATAGTTAAAAATCTGAGGAGAGGTCGGATAGCAACGGTTCAAAAACAAACAATAACAATTGGACAAGTAATAGTGCAAGTGTTCGTTGATAAGCGATTTTGACTATCTTAACGGAAGAATTGGTTTCTCCTCAAAACATAGATCTTGTAGCCTCACGTCTTGTCTTTGTAACGACACATATTTTGCTTGAATCGGAGTTCTACAACTCCAAATATAGTTAAAAATCTAAGGAGAGGCAAACGGTAACGATTCAAACAAGGCGTAACAGTTGGACGAATAACGAGTCCAAGTTTTTGTTGATGAGCGATGTTTACTATCTTAGATGCATAACTAGGTTCTCCTCAAAACATAGTACTTGTAGCCTCATGTCTTGTCTTTCGAACGACAGAAATGTCACTTGAATCGAGTTCTACAACTCCGAGATATAGTTAAAAATCGAGGAGAGGTCATATAGTAACGGTTCGAAGCAGAATAGTTGGACGAGTTCAAGTGTTTGTTGATGAGCGATTTTGATTATCTTAGCGGCGAAGCTGGTTCTCCTCAAAACATAGAACTTGTAGCCTCATGTCTTTTCTTTCCAACGACACAAATTTCGCTTGAATCGCGAGTTCTACAACTCGAGATATTGTTAAAAATCTTAGGAGAGGGCGAGACAAGTAACGGTTCGGAAATAGAGAGTAACGGTTGGACGTAACGGTCAAGTGTTTGTTGATGAGCGATTTTGACTATCTTAGAGGCAGAACTCAGTTCTCCTCAAAAGATAGAACTTGTAGCCTCATGTCTTATCTTTCCAACGTCATAAATTTCGCTTGAATCTAAGTTCTACAACTCCAGATATAGTTAAAAATCTGAGGAGAGGTCGGATAACAGTTCAAAAACAAACAATAACAATTTGAGAGTAATAATGCAAGTGTTCGTTGATAAGCGATTTTGACTATCTTAACGGAAGAACTGGTTTCTCCTCAAAACATAGATCTTGTAGCCTCACGTCTTGTCTTTGTAACGACACATATTTTGCTTGAATCGGAGTTCTACAACTCCAAATATAGTTAAAAATCTAAGGAGAGGCAAACGATAAGGTTCAAAACAGAGACGATAAAATGGTTGGACAAGATAAGAGTCCAAGTTTTTGTTGACGAGCGATGTTTACTATCTTAGATGCATAACTAGGTTCTCCTCAAAACATAGTACTTGTAGCCTCATGTCTTGTCTTTCGAACGGCACAGAAATTGTCACTTGAATCGGAGTTCTACAACTCCGAGATATAGTTAAAAATCTGAGGAGAGGTCATATAGTAACAGTTCAGAAACAGACAGTAACAGTTCAAGTGTTTGTTGATGAGCGATTTTGATTATCTTAGCGGCAGAACTGGTTCTCCTCAAAACATAGAACTTGTAGCCTCATGTCTTTTCTTTCCAACGACACAAATTTCGCTTGAATCGCAGTTCTACAACTCGAGATATTGTTAAAAATCTTAGGAGAGGCGGAGACGTAATGAGTTCGAAATAGAGAGTAACGGTTGGACAGTAATGAGTCCAAGTGTTTGTTGATGAGCGATTTTGACTATCTTAGAGGCAGAACTCAGTTCTCCTCAAAAGATAGAACTTGTAGCCTCATGTCTTATCTTTCCAACGTCATAAATTTCGCTTGAATCGAAGTTCTACAACTCCGAGATATAGTTAAAAATCCGAGGAGAGGTCGGATAGTAACAGTTCAAAAACAAACAATAACAATTTGACAAGTAATAATGCAAGTGTTCGTTGATAAGTGATTTTGACTATCTTAACGGAAGAACTGGTTTCTCCTCAAAACATAGATCTTGTAGCCTCACGTCTTGTCTTTGTAACGACACATATTTTGATTGAATCGGAGTTCTACAACTCCAAATATAGTTAAAAATTTAAGGAGAGGCAAACAGTAACAATTCAAGAACAGACAGTAACAGTCCAAGTTTTTGTTGATTAGCGATGTTACTATCTTAGAGGCGAGAACTAGGTTCTCCTCAAAACATAGAACTTGTAGCCTCATGTCTTGTCTTTCGAACGACAAAAATTTCACTTGAATCGGGGTTCTACAACTCCGGATATAGTTAAAAATCTGAGGAGAGGTCGGATAGTAACAGTTCCAAAACAGAGACGGTACGGTTGGACGAATAACGGTCAAGTGTTTGTTGATGAGCAATTTTGACTATCTTAGAGGCGGAACTGGGTTCTCCTCTAAACATAAAACTTGTAGCCTCATGTCTTTTCTTTCTAACGACAAAATTTCGCTTGAATCGAGTTCTACAACTCCAGATATAGTTAAAAATCTGAGGAGAGGTCGGATAGTAACAGTTCAAAAACAGACAGTAACAGTTGGACGGTAATAGTGCAAGTGTTCGTTGATAAGCGATTTTGACTATCTTAACCGAAGAATTGGTTTCTCCTCAAAACATAGATCTTGTAGCCTCACGTCTTGTCTTTGTAACGACACATATTTTGCTTGAATCGGAGTTCTACAACTCCAAATATAGTTAAAAATCTAACGAGAGGCAAAACGATACAGTTCAAGAACAAACAATGAGTTGGACGAATACGGTCCAAGTTTTTGTTGATGAGCGATGTTTACTATCTTAGATGCATAACTAGGTTCTCCTCAAAACATAGTACTTGTAGCCTCATGTCTTGTCTTTCGAACGACAGAAATGTCACTTGAATCAGAGTTCTACAACTCCAGATATAGTTAAAAATCTGAGGAGAGGTCATATAGTAACAGTTCAGAAACAGACAGTAACAGTTCAAGTGTTTGTTGATGAGCGATTTTGATTATCTTAGCGGCAGAACTAGGTTCTCCTCAAAACATAGAACTTGTAGCCTCATGTCTTTTCTTTCCAACGACACAAATTTCGCTTGAATCGCAGTTCTACAACTCGAGATATTGTTAAAAATCTTAGGGAGAGGGCGACGATGTAACGGTTCGAAATAGAGAGTAACGGTTGACGGTAAACGGTCCAAGTGTTTGTTGATGAGCGATTTTGACTATCTTAGAGGCGAACTCGGTTCTCCTCAAAAGATAGAACTTGTAGCCTCATGTCTTATCTTTCCAACGTCATAAATTTCGCTTGAATCTAAGTTCTACAACTCCAGATATAGTTAAAAATCTGAGGAGAGGTCAGATAGCAACAGTTCAAAAACAAACAATAACAATTTGACAGTAATAATGCAAGTGTTCGTTGATAAGCGATTTTGACTATCTTAACGGAAGAACTGGTTTCTCCTCAAAACATAGATCTTGTAGCCTCACGTCTTGTCTTTGTAACGACACATATTTTGCTTGAATCGGAGTTCTACAACTCCAAATATAGTTAAAAATCTAACGAGAGGCAAACGATATGAGTTCAAGAAGAGACGATACAGTTGGAGAAGCACGGTCCAAGTTTTTGTTGACGAGCGATGTTTACTATCTTAGATGCATAACTAGGTTCTCCTCAAAACATAGTACTTGTAGCCTCATGTCTTGTCTTTCGAACGACAGAAATGTCACTTGAATCAGAGTTCTACAACTCCGAGATATAGTTAAAAATCGAGGAGAGGTCATATAGTAACGGTTCGGAAAAGTTGAGAATGAGTTCAAGTGTTTGTTGATGAGCGATTTTGATTATCTTAGCGGCAGAACTGGTTCTCCTCAAAACATAGAACTTGTAGCCTCATGTCTTTTCTTTCCAACGACACAAATTTCGCTTGAATCGCAGTTCTACAACTCGAGATATTGTTAAAAATCTTAGGAGAGGGCGAGATAAGAAGTGGTTCGGAAATAGAGAGTAACAGTTGGACCGTAAAGTCCAAGTGTTTGTTGATGAGCGATTTTGACTATCTTAGAGGCAGAACTCAGTTCTCCTCAAAAGATAGAACTTGTAGCCTCATGTCTTATCTTTCCAACGTCATAAATTTCGCTTGAATCGAAGTTCTACAACTCCAGATATAGTTAAAAATCTGAGGAGAGGTCAGATAGCAACAGTTCAAAAACAAACAATAACAATTTGACAAGTAATAATGCAAGTGTTCGTTGATAAGCGATTTTGACTATCTTAACGGAAGAACTGGTTTCTCCTCAAAACATAGATCTTGTAGCCTCACGTCTTGTCTTTGTAACGACACATATTTTGATTGAATCGGAGTTCTACAACTCCAAATATAGTTAAAAATTTAAGGAGAGGCAAAGAATAACAATTCAAGAAACAGTGAATACGTAACGATCCAAGTTTTTGTTGATTAGCGATGTTACTATCTTAGAGGCGAACTAGGTTCTCCTCAAAACATAGAACTTGTAGCCTCATGTCTTGTCTTTCGAACGACAAAAATTTCACTTGAATCGAGTTCTACAACTCCGAGATATAGTTAAAAATCGAGGAGAGGTCGGATAGTAACAGTTCAAAAACAGATGTGACGTTGGAAGAATGGTCCAAGTGTTTATTGATGAGCAATTTTGACTATCTTAACGGCAGAACTGGGTTCTCCTCAAAACATAGAACTTGTAGCCTCATGTCTTGTCTTTCGAACGACAAAAATTTCACTTGAATCAGAGTTTTACAACTCTAGATATAGTTAAAAATCCGAGGAGAGGTCGGATAGTAACGGTTCAAAAACGAGACGGTGACGGTTGGACGATAAGAAGTCCAAGTGTTTGTTGATGAGCAATTTTGACTATCTTAACGGCAGAACTGGGTTCTCCTCAAAACATAAAACTTGTAGCCTCATGTCTTGTCTTTCTAACGACAAAAATTTCGCTTTCAATCGAGTTCTACAACTCCGAGATATAGTTAAAAATCTGAGGAGAGGTCGGATAGCAACAGTTCAAAAACAAACAATAACAATTTGCAAGTAATAGTGCAAGTGTTCGTTGATAAGCGATTTTGACTATCTTAACGGAAGAATTGGTTTCTCCTCAAAACATAGATCTTGTAGCCTCACGTCTTGTCTTTGTAACGACACATATTTTGCTTGAATCGGAGTTCTACAACTCCAAATATAGTTAAAAATCTAACGAGAGGCAAACAGTAACAGTTCAAGAACAGACAGTAACAGTTGGACAGTAACAGTCCAAGTTTTTGTTGACGAGCGATGTTTACTATCTTAGATGCATAACTAGGTTCTCCTCAAAACATAGTACTTGTAGCCTCATGTCTTGTCTTTCAAACGACAGAAATTTCACTTGAATCAGAGTTCTACAACTCCGGATATAGTTAAAAATCCGAGGAGAGGTCGGATAGTAAGCTGTTCAAAAACATACGATAGAATGTCCAAGTTTTTGTTGATGAGCGATGTTTACTATCTTAGATGCATAACAAGGTTCTCCTCAAAACTTAGAACTTGTAGCCTCATGTCTTGTCTTTCGAACGACAGAAATTTCGCTTGAATCAGAGTTCTACAACTCCAGATATAGTTAAAAATCTGAGGAGAGGTCAGATAGCAATAGTTCAAAAACAAACAATAACAATTTGACAGTAATAATGCAAGTGTTCGTTGATAAGCGATTTTGACTATCTTAACGGAAGAACTGGTTTCTCCTCAAAACATAGATCTTGTAGCCTCACGTCTTGTTTTTGTAACGACACATATTTTGATTGAATCGGAGTTCTACAACTCCAAATATAGTTAAAAATCTAAGGAGAGGCAAAAGTAACAATTCAAGAAACAGACAAAGAATGAGTCCAAGTTTTTGTTGATTAGCGATGTTACTATCTTAGAGGCAGAACTAGGTTCTCCTCAAAACATAGAACTTGTAGCCTCATGTCTTGTCTTTCGAACGACAAAAATTTCATTTGAATCAGAGTTCTACAACTCCAGATATAGTTAAAAATCTGAGGAGAGGTCAGATAGTAACAGTTCAAAAACAGACAATGACAGTTGGACAGTAACAGTCCAAGTGTTTGTTGATGAGCAATTTTGACTATCGTAACGGCAGAACTGGGTTCTCCTCAAAACATAGAACTTGTAGCCTCATGTCTTGTCTTTCGAACGACAAAAATTTCACTTGAATCGGGGTTCTACAACTCCGAGATATAGTTAAAAATCTGAGGAGAGGTCGGATAGTAACGGTTCCAAAACAGATAGTGACGGTTGGACGTAAGAATGAGTCCAAGTGTTTGTTGATGAGCAATTTTGACTATCTTAACGGCAGAACTGGGTTCTCCTCTAAACATAAAACTTGTAGCCTCATGTCTTTTCTTTCTAACGACAAAAATTTCGCTTGAATCGAGTTCTACAACTCCAGATATAGTTAAAAATCTGAGGAGAGGTCAGATAGCAACAGTTCAAAAACAAACAATAACAATTTGACAGTAATAGTGCAAGTGTTCGTTGATAAGCGATTTTGACTATCTTAACGGAAGAATTGGTTTCTCCTCAAAACATAGATCTTGTAGCCTCACGTCTTGTCTTTGTAACGACACATATTTTGCTTGAATCGGAGTTCTACAACTCCAAATATAGTTAAAAATCTAACGAGAGGCAAACGATAATGAGTTCAAGAACATAGAGTAACGGTTGGACGAGAATGAGTCCAAGTTTTTGTTGACGAGCGATGTTTACTATCTTAGATGCATAACTAGGTTCTCCTCAAAACATAGTACTTGTAGCCTCATGTCTTGTCTTTCAAACGACAGAAATTTCACTTGAATCAGAGTTCTACAACTCCAGATATAGTTAAAAATCTGAGGAGAGGTCAGATAGTAACTGTTCAAAAACATACAGTAACAGTCCAAGTTTTTGTTGACGAGCGATGTTTACTATCTTAGATGCATAACAAGGTTCTCCTCAAAACTTAGAACTTGTAGCCTCATGTCTTGTCTTTCGAACGACAGAAATTTCGCTTGAATCAGAGTTCTACAACTCCGAGATATAGTTAAAAATCGAGGAGAGGTCGGATAGCAATAGTTCAAAAACAAACAATAACAATTTGACAAGTAATAATGCAAGTGTTCGTTGATAAGCGATTTTGACTATCTTAACGGAAGAACTGGTTTCTCCTCAAAACATAGATCTTGTAGCCTCACGTCTTGTTTTTGTAACGACACATATTTTGATTGAATCGGAGTTCTACAACTCCAAATATAGTTAAAAATCTAAGGAGAGGCAAACAGTAACAATTCAAGAACAGACGATGTGAACGGTCCAAGTTTTTGTTGATTAGCGATGTTACTATCTTAGAGGCGTAACTAGGTTCTCCTCAAAACATAGAACTTGTAGCCTCATGTCTTGTCTTTCGAACGACAAAAATTTCATTTGAATCGAGTTCTACAACTCCGGATATAGTTAAAAATGCGAGGAGAGGTCGAGATAGTAACGGTTCAAAAACAGACAATGACGGTTGGACAAGAATAGGTCAAGTGTTTGTTGATGAGCAATTTTGACTATCGTAACGGTAGAACGGGTTCTCCTCAAAACATAGAACTTGTAGCCTCATGTCTTGTCTTTCGAACGACAAAAATTTCACTTGAATCGGGTTCTACAACTCTAGATATAGTTAAAAATCTGAGGAGAGGTCAGATAGTAACAGTTCCAAAACAGACAGTGACAGTTGGACAGTAACAGTCCAAGTGTTTGTTGATGAGCAATTTTGACTATCTTAACGCGCGAACTGGGTTCTCCTCTAAACATAAAACTTGTAGCCTCATGTCTTTTCTTTCTAACGACAAAAATTTCGCTTGAATCAGAGTTCTACAACTCCAGATATAGTTAAAAATCTGAGGAGAGGTCAGATAGGAGTTCAAAAACAAACAATAACAATTTGACAAGTAATAGTGCAAGTGTTCGTTGATAAGCGATTTTGACTATCTTAACCGAAGAATTGGTTTCTCCTCAAAACATAGATCTTGTAGCCTCACGTCTTGTCTTTGTAACGACACATATTTTGCTTGAATCGGAGTTCTACAACTCCAAATATAGTTAAAAATCTAACGAGAGGCAAACGATACTGATTCAAGAACAGACGAAAGGTTGGACAAGAATAGTCCAAGTTTTTGTTGACGAGCGATGTTTACTATCTTAGATGCATAACTAGGTTCTCCTCAAAACATAGTACTTGTAGCCTCATGTCTTGTCTTTCGAACGACGGAAATTTCACTTGAATCAGAGTTCCACAACTCCAGATATAGTTAAAAATCTGAGGAGAGGTCAGATAGTAACTGTTCAAAAACATACAGTAACAGTCCAAGTTTTTGTTGACGAGCGATGTTTACTATCTTAGATGCATAACAAGGTTCTCCTCAAAACTTAGAACTTGTAGCCTCATGTCTTGTCTTTCGAACGACAGAAATTTCGCTTGAATCAGAGTTCTACAACTCCAGATATAGTTAAAAATCCGAGGAGAGGTCGGATAGCAATAGTTCAAAAACAAACAATAACAATTTGACAGTAATAATGCAAGTGTTCGTTGATAAGCGATTTTGACTATCTTAACGGAAGAACTGGTTTCTCCTCAAAACATAGATCTTGTAGCCTCACGTCTTGTTTTTGTAACGACACATATTTTGATTGAATCGGAGTTCTACAACTCCAAATATAGTTAAAAATCTAAGGAGAGGCAAACAGTAACAATTCAAGAACAGACAGTAACAGTCCAAGTTTTTGTTGATTAGCGATGTTACTATCTTAGAGGCAGAACTAGGTTCTCCTCAAAACATAGAACTTGTAGCCTCATGTCTTGTCTTTCGAACGACAAAAATTTCATTTGAATCGAGTTCTACAACTCCGAGATATAGTTAAAAATCGAGGAGAGGTCGGATAGTAACGGTTCAAAAACGGACAATGACAAGGTTGGACAAGAATGTCCAAGTGTTTGTTGATGAGCAATTTTGACTATCGTAACGGCAGAACTGGGTTCTCCTCAAAACATAGAACTTGTAGCCTCATGTCTTGTCTTTCGAACGACAAAAATTTCACTTGAATCAGGGTTCTACAACTCCAGATATAGTTAAAAATCTGAGGAGAGGTCAGATAGTAACAGTTCCAAAACAGAGACAGGTGACGGTTGGACGAATAACGGTCAAGTGTTTGTTGATGAGCAATTTTGACTATCTTAACGGCAGAACGGGTTCTCCTCTAAACATAAAACTTGTAGCCTCATGTCTTTTCTTTCTAACGACAAAAATTTCGCTTGAATCGAGTTCTACAACTCCAGATATAGTTAAAAATCCGAGGAGATGTCGGATAGCAACAGTTCAAAAACAAACAATAACAATTTGACAAGTAATAGTGCAAGTGTTCGTTGATAAGCGATTTTGACTATCTTAACCGAAGAATTGGTTTCTCCTCAAAACATAGATCTTGTAGCCTCACGTCTTGTCTTTGTAACGACACATATTTTGCTTGAATCGGAGTTCTACAACTCCAAATATAGTTAAAAATCTAACGAGAGGCAAACAAGAATTCAAGAACAGAGATACGAATAAAGTTGGACAAGAATAACGTCAAGTTTTTGTTGACGAGCGATGTTTACTATCTTAGATGCATAACTAGGTTCTCCTCAAAACATAGTACTTGTAGCCTCATGTCTTGTCTTTCGAACGACGGAAATTTCACTTGAATCGAGTTCCACAACTCCAGATATAGTTAAAAATCCGAGGAGAGGTCGGATAGTAGCTTGTTCAAAAACATACAGAATGCAGTCAAGTTTTTGTTGACGAGCGATGTTTACTATCTTAGATGCATAACAAGGTTCTCCTCAAAACTTAGAACTTGTAGCCTCATGTCTTGTCTTTCGAACGACGTAAATTTCGCTTGAATCGAGTTCTACAACTCCGGATATAGTTAAAAATCGAGGAGAGGTCGGATAGCAATAGTTCAAAAACAAACAATAACAATTTGACAAGTAATAATGCAAGTGTTCGTTGATAAGCGATTTTGACTATCTTAACGGAAGAACTGGTTTCTCCTCAAAACATAGATCTTGTAGCCTCACGTCTTGTTTTTGTAACGACACATATTTTGATTGAATCGGAGTTCTACAACTCCAAATATAGTTAAAAATCTAAGGAGAGGCAAACAGTAACAATTCAAGAGCAGACGAACGTGAGTCCAAGTTTTTGTTGATTAGCGATGTTACTATCTTAGAGGCAGAACTAGGTTCTCCTCAAAACATAGAACTTGTAGCCTCATGTCTTGTCTTTCGAACGACAAAAATTTCACTTGAATCAGGGTTCTACAACTCCAGATATAGTTAAAAATCGAGGAGAGGTCAGATAGTAACAGTTCCAAAACAGACAGTGACAGTTGGACAGTAACAGTCCAAGTGTTTGTTGATGAGCAATTTTGACTATCTTAACGGCAGAACTGGGTTCTCCTCTAAACATAAAACTTGTAGCCTCATGTCTTTTCTTTCTAACGACAAAAATTTCGCTTGAATCAGAGTTCTACAACTCCAGATATAGTTAAAAATCTGAGGAGAGGTCAGATAGCAACAGTTCAAAAACAAACAATAACAATTTGACAGTAATAGTGCAAGTGTTCGTTGATAAGCGATTTTGACTATCTTAACCGAAGAATTGGTTTCTCCTCAAAACATAGATCTTGTAGCCTCACGTCTTGTCTTTGTAACGACACATATTTTGCTTGAATCGGAGTTCTACAACTCCAAATATAGTTAAAAATCTAACGAGAGGCAAACAGTAACAGTTCAAGAACAGACAAGAATGGTTGGACAAGAATGAGTCCAAGTTTTTGTTGACGAGCGATGTTTACTATCTTAGATGCATAACTAGGTTCTCCTCAAAACATAGTACTTGTAGCCTCATGTCTTGTCTTTCGAACGACGTAAATGTCACTTGAATCGAGTTCTACAACTCCGGATATAGTTAAAAATCGAGGAGAGGTCATATAGTAACGGTTCGAAAACGTACAAGAAACTGAGTTCAAGTGTTTGTTGATGAGCGATTTTGATTATCTTAGCGGCGTAACTGGTTCTCCTCAAAACATAGAACTTGTAGCCTCATGTCTTTTCTTTCCAACGACACAAATTTCGCTTGAATCGCAGTTCTACAACTCGAGATATTGTTAAAAATCTTAGGAGAGGGCGAGATAAGTAACGGTTCAGAAATAGAGAGTAACGGTTAATGTTGGATCGGAGTCAAGTGTTTGTTGATGAGCGATTTTGACTATCTTAGAGCGCGAACTCGGTTCTCCTCAAAAGATAGAACTTGTAGCCTCATGTCTTATCTTTCCAACGTCATAAATTTCGCTTGAATCTAAGTTCTACAACTCCGAGATATAGTTAAAAATCTGAGGAGAGGTCGGATAGCAACGGTTCAAAAACAAACAATAACAATTTGACGGTAATAATGCAAGTGTTCGTTGATAAGCGATTTTGACTATCTTAACGGAAGAACTGGTTTCTCCTCAAAACATAGATCTTGTAGCCTCACGTCTTGTCTTTGTAACGACACATATTTTGATTGAATCGGAGTTCTACAACTCCAAATATAGTTAAAAATTTAAGGAGAGGCAAACAAGTAACAATTCAAGAAAACGATATGAGTCCAAGTTTTTGTTGATTAGCGATGTTACTATCTTAGAGGCGAACTAGGTTCTCCTCAAAACATAGAACTTGTAGCCTCATGTCTTGTCTTTCGAACGACAAAAATTTCACTTGAATCAGAGTTCTACAACTCCAGATATAGTTAAAAATCTTTTTTAATAGTTCTACAACTCGGATTTCTAAGCCCAACAATAGTAAATTTTTTTTTTTTTTATATATATTTAATACACACAGTGTAGGTAATCAAAGAACTTGAATCCTTACATCATCAAAATACAACCCATACAATCAACGGTTCATTCAAAAGCGAATCTTACACAAACACATAATATTAGTGTTGCATGATTTGAAATTCATATTAAAAATATATATACATGGACATGAGTTTGCATTCTTATACTACTAATAGCCATCACAAAATTTTAAACAAAAAGGGTCTAATAAAAGTTATACATTCGGTACATTGATCCCTACAAAATACATTGTGAGTTCGAATGCATCTACTTAATTCTTTGCAAAAGTAGGTTCCCATGTATCGGGTATCCTAGACATCTTGTTGGTGTGACGTCCCCTAAAGGAGTACAAAACATTTAAGAGAAAACAAATACTTAATAATAATAATAATATTGGTAACTAACGGCCTAGCAATTAAATAAGCATTAACATTTATAATTTCTTCATGTATTTGATGTAACAATTAGTAGTACATATAGATACACAAGTTTTCAAATGCCATTCGCCGAAACTAGTCGTTTATTTGTCCGGCTATCCATCCGGATTCCATAGCAATAGGCTGCGTCCACGCCAATCCTAAAATCGGGCCGAAACTACATCGCTGCCGATCAAGGAATCGGCAGCGAACCGGGTCATTGCAGAATTACATATCATCGGCAAAAGAAGCATCATTGCCGATCCAAAATCGGCGCCGGAATGTCAGCCGGATTTGCGTGCCGATTCTCATCGGCGCGAATCTGTGTCGCCGATCCTTAGATCGGCAATGGCGGCGGAAGCTGCGTCATTGCCGATTTACGTATCGGCGGCGAAACTAGGTCGCTTGCCGATTTACGCATCGGCGGCCGAATATCGTGTCGCCGATCCGGAGAGCCGGCGGGGCTAACGTCATTGCCGATCCACAATCGCGCGAAATCATCCCTTTTTAACCGGCCATCCATTCGGACGCCATTAGCCAAAGCTAATCACTCTTTTGTCCGGCCATCCGTTTGGATGCCATTAGCCGAAGCTAATCACTCTTTTGTCCCGGCCATCCGTTTGGATGCCATTAGCGAAGCTAATCACTCTTTTATCAACAATTAAGCGTTCGACAATTTAATATCGGTTCTAACAATATGGTAGTACTCAAGTTAAAATGTTCTAAGGATCAACGTATGAAAAAGAAAGGTGCAAGTCACCTACTGTTCCACACGTGGGTCGTTCTGTCTTGATGATGGTCCAATCCCATTGCACCCACGAGACATCAATGGTCACAAATCGGCACGGTTGTATTTATTTTATTTTTGAATCACATTCATCATCACACTTATTTCAATAGTTCACATGTTCACATTAAAGTGTTCCCTATTTTACACCATCATATCATGAAATTGTTATTAGCATTTAAGTCATTCCTGCCTAGGAGGCTTATTGTAGGAATCGGCGAGAACAGGTTATTGCCGCGGGCTAGTCGCCGTGTGGCCAGTTATTGCGGGAGTGACCGGTTCAGCGGCGCACCGCTGTTGGCGCCCACTGATTTATTTCTGCACAACGCACAACTCGGCGAATATCACTTCATTGCGGGAGGTTCGCTTTGGCGAAACAGAATTCCCATTTGCGCAACACACAACTTCGGCGGCGAATATTAATTGACTGCGCGGTTGATTCGGTTGCGCGCGAAAGCAGAGCCATTGCGCAACACACAACTAGGCGCGAATATTAATTCACTACGAACGAGTTCGATTGCGGCTGCGAAAGCAATTTCCATTGCGCAACCCATAATCGGGAGCATCAATTTCAGCACAATCATCACGGTAGAACACCTTAATTCCAGCAACAAACATCACGTGAGAACACATTAATTCCAGCAACAACATCACATTAATTCCGGCAACAATCATCACAATGAGAACACATTAATTCCAGCAATAACATCACAATGAGAACACATTAATTCCAGCAACAACATCACGTGAGAACACATTAATTCCAGCAACAATCATCACAGAGAACACATTAATTCCAGCAACAATCATCACACAATGAGAACACATTAATTCCCCCTAGTTAAAGCGGGCCCTCTACCATGATTTGTTAGATGTTCGAAATTGACTTTATTTCACTTTTGTTTGCTTGTTCTCTTGGTTAATTTCGGCTTCCTTCACGGTGGCTTAGGTCTTAGATCAATTCTTTTCTTAGGGTTTTTTTCTTCTTCTTTATTTTCGTTTTTTGATCTTACGGGGGAGAGGAAGAGAGTTTCATGACCCATACCTTCCGAATTTAACTAAGTTTGAGGAAGGTTTGACACTATTCAATTCTTGGTTCTCCTTCTTTTTTTTTTTTTTTCGGCTCTCCTTTGCCTCTCCTCTGTCATTTGCCCACTCCTCTCTCAAGGTCTCATCTCTCCCTCACAAGTTCACAAAGTAATCTCTACTGGTCGATTTACGTTTCGTTGTGAAAGGGGAAGGGAAGAAACGGCATGCTGTTCTTGGATTTGGAAGGAGATGGGTCATTCTCTCTCCCCTCTTTGTATTTATACTACCCATCCAATGAAATGGGTTGTTTGGGGGTTGGTTTAGGTGTGTCCTTATCCTTGTTTGGTTTATCTAAAACCAGTTTTACCCCTCCCTCCCGGCTCTGCGTCACTTTGTTCATTGAGAAATCGCGGAGCGCATCGTCCCGAGCGCATCGCAGCCATTGCCGATTTACTGCATCGGCAACAAAAAGCGTCGCTGCTAGATCCGGGAATCGCCGATGCGCGGCTAACGTCATTGCCCGATTTACGCATCGCAGCCGAAAAGCGCATCCATCATCATCCCTCTCTCTCTAAATATATATATATATATATATATATATATATATATATATATATATATATATATATATATATATATATTTTCCTTTGGGTGTTTACATTCTCCCCTCCTAAATATGAATTTCGTCCTCGAAATTTAAGAAGTTTTCACACTCCATACATGGTAGATCAAATAAAGTGGGGTACTTTTTTTCTCATCTCGGCCTCCCTCTCCCAAGTTTCCTCTTCTACTTGAGCATTTCGCCATAAGATTCTAACAATGGGGATCTTTTTGCTCGCAACTCCTTCACTTCTTGATCTAGTATCCGTATGGGCCTCAATTCCAATGTTAAGTCTTCCTTGACCTCTCTTGGGACTGGGGTAGAACTCGGGCGGGGTCTACGTTAGCCTTCCTTAACAAGGAGACATGGAACACATCATGGACCACTGGCTAGCTGTGGGGGCAATTCCACCTTGTAGGCTGCTGGTCCAACTCGTTGTAAGATTTTGAAGGGTCCAATGAATCGGGGAGTTAACTTCCCTTTCAATCCAAATCGTAACAAGTTCTTCCATGGGGCTACCTTCGGGAACACACTGGTCCCCGTGCTTGAACTCGAGAGGTCTTCTCCTCACATCGGCATACTTCTTGTCTATCTGTGCGGCTTTGATGCGATCCACGATAATTCTCACTTTCTCCGTGGTGACTTGAACTAACTCTGCGCCATATAACTTCCGGTCCCCAATTTCTTCCCAACATAAAGGAGTTCTACACCTCCTACCATACAAAGCTTCATATGGGGCCATCCCTATTGTGGCTTGGTGACTATTGTTATAAGTGAACTCCACCAATGCCATGTGTTCCTCCAGTTTCCTCCAAATGCTAGCACACATGCCCGTAATAGGTCTTCCAAGACTTGAATGACTCTTTCCAGATTGGCCATCCGTTTGGGGGTGAAACGCGGTGCTCATGTCCAATCTTGTTCCCAAGGCATGTTGTATGCTCGGCCAAAGTCGAGAGGTGAACCTAGGATCTCGATCCGATACAATGGTTACACGGAATCCCATGAAGTCGTACCACCTCATTTATGTAGATCTTGGCAAGCTTGTCCACCGAGTCGGTCATCTTTACGGGCAAGAATAGTGCGGATTTCGTCAACCGATCTACAATGACCCATATCGCATCATTTCCTTTTCTCCCCTTGGGAAATCCCGACACGAAATCCATGGTGATCATCTCCCACTTCCATTACGGAATTTGTAATGGGCGTAATGGTCCGCGGGCCTTTGGTGTTCAACCTTGACTTGTTGACATATCCCACACTTTGACACATACTCGGCTATTTCCCTTTTCATATTAGGCCACCAATAGAGGTGTTTCGGGTCTCGGTACATTTTAGTCTTTGCCGGGATGTATGGAGAATTTGGACTCATGTGCTTCTTGCGAGAACCATACGTTTAGTTGTTTCGTCATCAGGCACGTACAACCGTTGTCCCATCATCAAGGATCCATCCTCCGCTACTCGGAATTTCATTTCTACCCCGGCCTCCACATTCTTCCTAATCTTGGATCCCACCTTGTCATGGAATTGGGCATGTAGTATCCGTTCTCGATACGTTGGTCGCACCAATAATTGGGCTACTAACCCACCTCTTGCATCAATTCCCAAATCGCACCCAACTCTTTTAATTACGGCAATTGCCGCTCCTTTCCCTCTTGTTAAGCTTCCCCAAGGAGGCTTTATTTTTTTGCGGCCCGAGGGCATCTGCCACCACATTTGCTTTCCCCGGGTGGTATTCTATGGTGCAATCATAATCCTTAATGAGCTCTATCCACCTTCTTTGCCGCATGTTCAACTCCTTTTGCGACATCAGATACTTCAGGCTCTTATGATCGGTAAAAATTTGGGTTCGAGACCCATACAAATAGTGTCTCCATATCCTCAAGGCAAATACTACAGTTTGCCAACTCCGGGTCGTGCCTAGGGTAGTTCACCTCATGAGTCTTTAGTTGCCTTGATGCATAGGCGATCACCTTCCCATGTTGCATCGAACACACCCCAATCCCTTCCCCGAGGCATCACTATATACCACAAAACCCTCGGTCCACGAGGGGAGAGTTAAAGCTGGAGCGGTGGTGAGCCTCCTCTTCAATTCTTGGAAGCTAGCCTCACATTCTTCCGACCACACCCACTTCTTATCCTTCCTAGTTAGGCTGGGTCAAAGGGGTTGCAATCGGGGAAAAACCTTCGATAAATCTCCGATAGTATCCTGCAAGTCCCAGGAAACTACGTATTTCGATGTTGAAGTCGGTCTTTCCCATTTCAAAGGCGCCGACTTTTTGAGGGTCGACAAAAACACCTTGGGTGAAATGACATGTCCCAAAAACGTCACCCTTTTCGGCCAAAATTCACATTTACTCAATTTTGCATATAGCTGGTGATCTCTCAAGGTTTGTAAGGTTTGTCTCAAGTGTTCTTCGTGTTCCTTGAAAGAATTCGAGTACACCAGGTATATCATCAATGAATACCACCACAAACTTATCCGGGTATGGTTGGAAAACCCGATTCATCAAATCCATGAAGAGAGGCTGGGCGTTCGTCAACCCGAATGGTAACACCAAAAATTCATAGTGTCCGTAACGAGTTCTAAATGCGGTCTTTGCTACATCCGCTTCTTTAATCTTCATCGATAGTACCACGATCTCGGATCTATCTTCGAGAATGCCCTCGCTCCCTTTAATTGGTCGAACAAATCATCTATCCGAGGTAACGGATACTTGTTTTTCATTGTTATTTTGTTCAAGCGTCGATAGTCAATACAAAGCCTATGGGTTCCATCTTTCTTTCTTACAAATAGGACCGGTGCTCCCCAAGGAGAATTCTTGGGTCGTATGAACCCCTTGTCTAATAATTCCTGTAATTGAGTCTTTAACTCGTTCGGTTCTGCTGGAGCCATCCGATATGGTTGTTGGGCTATGGGTGGGACTCCGGGAAAAGTGTCTATAGACACCTCTACCTCTCGCTCGGGGGTAGTCTGGTAGTTCTTACGGAAACACATACGGGAAATCCTTCACCACAAGAATATCCTTCAATCGTGGACCTTCATCATCGAGTTTAAGATGTATGCGAGGTATCCCATACATCCCTTTCTTAACGGTTTTTGAGGCTGTTACCACCGATATTAGAGCATTCGGTTTGGGAAATCTCTCTCCTTCAAAAGTCATTTTCTCGCCCTTAGGTGTTTGGAAAGTAACGGTTTTAGCATAACGAGTCTATTAGTGCCTTGTATTTACTCAACCAATCCATGCCTAGTATTATGTCAAAATCATGCGGCTCTAAGGGAATCAAGTCTACTTGTTTCATACCCGGATAAACTAACCCCCACATCCACATATACAATATTTGTTTCAACCATGTTTCCCATTGGAGTTCCAATTACAAACCCCTTCTCTACTATTTCTACTTCCTTTCTCAATTTAGTGATACTTCTCTTAGCAATGAGCGAGTGGGAGGCACCCGGATCAAACAATACATGCATATTAAAATCATTCAACGATGTAGTGTACTGCCACCACATCCGATGCGGCCACGGCCTCCTCTGTGTCGGGTGGAAGACCCTCCACAGGGTCCGATCATTTTGTGCCCTCGGCTTCCCTCGGCCAGGTTGCCCCCGATTGAGAAGATCTCACCGGCCTATTAACGGTGATGGCTGGCTGGTGGCTCGGCAGGGCATGTCTATAGCTCTGTACTTGTCCGGTGTTCCTTTTGGGGCGATCCCTCTTGTAATGACCTTTCCCACCACGGTAATGACACCCTTGGCTAAGATGCGCGGTTCCTCCACCTATGACCCTCTCCTCTGCACACAAAGCATCGCCCGGGGAAGCCGAGCGGTCCCGGGGTGTTTTTGTCCACATTTTTCACAAAAAGGATAGTCAACTCCCCTGCGGTCACCGGTCCCAGTTGAAGAGTTTGCCCTCAAGTGAGACTGTCCCGCCATCATTCTCCCACTTAGTTGTTGGTGAGGCGGTAATATCAAACTCCCCTTCTTTCCGTCTTTGCTCAAACACTCCACTTTTTCCTTTCTTCGGGTGCGGTGGTCTGCATTTGAAATAGTCCCCATCTCTCTTTTTGCTTATACTCGATACCCCCCTTGGCTTTCTCCAATACATGCCTCCGAGCTTGTGCGGCCTCAATCAACTCCCTCACCGATTTAAATCGCAAGGCGATCAATCCTTGTCTCAAATCCTGTCGTAAACCATCTCTCAACTTTTCAATCATATGTTCCTCTGTCGGCACATAATGTGGGGCGAACAATGAGAGGTCATGGAATCTCCTTTCGTACTCCAATATGACATATCACCCTGTCTTAATGCCAAGAACTCTTGTTCTTTCACCTTGCGATGATACTTGGAATAAAGCTGATTCTCAAACTCTGTCTTGAAATCACTCCAAGTTAGGGTCTCGATCGCACGCCTCAATTTCAGGCTGTTTCCCACCATGTCATGGCCCTATCGAGATAGTAAGCTGGGATGCACAATTTACCCTCAAACCCTCGGGTATGCTTATTTGAATCATTGTCTTTTCTACCTTCTGATCCATCTTCCGGCTATCTACTGCATCTTGTTCCCCCATATACGGTTCACTGACCCATTTCCCTCATACTCTTGACTAGTCGCACCGGTGGTACCACATTATCCATGGTCATGCTTTGGTCGTAGGGATTTCTTGGTGGATTATGCGTGGTAGGGGTTGTTTGTCTTCTTGAATTAGCCATGCCTTCCATCACTTGCTTTAACTATTTGTACAAGGAGTCCTGCATCTACATATTGTGGGGGCACACCGGTTGGAACAGTAGATGGGTGTAGCTTCGGTCTTTCTCGCATTGCTCCATTGCGGCGAGGGTGTTCCCTACGTCGATGAGGCCTCGGGCCTTCTCCGCCATCGTATCTTCCCCCTGCAAGGTTTCGGGCGGTATTATCGGAGCATGAGATGCCGTATCATCTAGATCTTCGTCTTGCCAACCTTGGGCACCTCGGTTCATGCCCCTCCTTTCTAAGGAGGGCGGCTCGATTTGTGTCCCTTGTCGGGTGCGTACCATCACTGAAATTCATCGCAACAACACATTTATTAATGATCCTCAGGATCCATACCAAGGGCTCTGATACCAACTGTAACGACTCGGATTTCTAAGCCCAACAATAGTAAATTTTTTTTTTATATATATATTTAATACACCTGGTGCCGGTAATCAAAGAACTTGAATCCTTACATCATCAAAATACAACCCATACAATCAACAGTTCATTCAAAAGCGAATCTTACACAAACACATAATATTAGTGTTGCATGATTTGAAATTCATATTAAAAATATATATACATGGACATGAGTTTGCATTCTTATACTACTAATAGCCATCACAAAATTTTAAACAAAAAGGGTCTAATAAAAGTTATACATTCGGGTACATTGATCCCTACAAAATACATTGTGAGTTCGAATGCATCTACTTAATTCTTTGCAAAAGTAGGTTCCCATGTATCGGGTATCCTAGACATCTTGTTGGTGTGACGTCCTATGCGGTACAAAACATTTAAGAGAAAACAAATACTTAATAATAATAATAATATTGGTAACTAACGGCCTAGCAATTAAATAAGCATTAACATTTATAATTTCTTCATGTATTTGATGTAACAATTAGTAGTACATATAGATACACAAGTTTTCAAATGCCATTCGCCGAAACTAGTCGTTTATTTGTCCGGCTATCCATCCGGATTCCATAGCAATAGGCTGCGTCACTTTGCCAATCCTAAAATCGGCCGAAACTACATCGTTGCCGATCAAGGAATCGGCAATAAGCCGGTCGTACCCGATCAATATCGCGGCGAAAGGCGCATCATTGCCGATCCAAAATCGGCGCGGAAAGCTGCGTCATTGCCGATTTACTATCGGCGGCGAATGCGTGTCATTGCCGATCCAGAATCGGCAGCGGAGCTGCGTCATTGCCGATTTCGTATCGCGGCGGAAACTAGGTCATTTGCCGATTTACGTATATCGGCGGCGAATCATGTCTTTGCGATCCGATCGAGAATTGGATAGCGGAGCTAACGTTTTTGCCGCCATCCGTTTGGATCCACAATCCGGCGAAATCATCCTTTTTAACCGGCCATCCATTCGGACGCCATTAGCCAAAGCTAATCACTCTTTTGTCCGGCCATCCGTTTGGATGCCATTAGCAAAGCTAATCACTCTTTTGTCCGACCATCCGTTTGGATGCCATTAGCCGAAAGCTAATCACTCTTTTATCAACAATTAAGCGTTCGACAATTTAATATCGGTTCTAACAATATGGTAGTACTCAAGTTAAAATGTTCTAAGGATCAACGTATGAAAAAGAAAGGTGCAAGTCACCTACTGTTCCACACGTGGGTCGTTCTGTCTTGATGATGGTCCAATCCATTGCACCACGAGACATCAATGGTCACAAATCGGCACGGTTGTATTTATTTTATTTTTGAATCACATTCATCATCACACTTATTTCAATAGTTCACATGTTCACATTAAAGTGTTCCCTATTTTACACCATCATATCATGAAATTGTTATTAGCATTTAAGTCATTCACGCCTAGGAGGCTTATTGTAGGAATCGCGGCGAGAACCTGGTTCATTGCGGGCCGCCTAATATGTCGGCGAGAACCCGGCCAGCGCGGGTACCGAGTTCGCGAGAACCGCAGCTGTTAGCGCCACAGTTTTTGCACACCGCACAACTCGGCGGCCGAATATCACTTCATTGCGGGAGGTTCGAGCTAACGCGGCGAAACAAATTTCAGGCCATTGCGCAACACACAACTCGGGGCGAATATTAATTCGGCAAGCCGGAGTTCGATTGCGCGGCAACAAGGCCCCATTTGCGCAACACACAACTAGGCGGCGAATATTAATTCGCATTGCAAGCGAGTTCGATTCGCGGCGAAAGCAGAATTCATTGCGCAACCCATAATCGGGAGCATCAATTTCAGCACAATCATCACGGTAGAACACCTTAATTCCAGCAACAAACATCACGACGGAGAACACATTAATTCCAGCAACAACATCACATTAATTCCAGCAACAATCATCACAGTGAGAACACATTAATTCCGGCAATAACATCACAAGAGAACACATTAATTCCAGCAACAACATCATCACAGAACACATTAATCCCCCTAGTTAAAGCCGGCCCTCTACCATGATTTGTTAGATGTTACGAAATTGACTTTATTTCACTTTTGTTTGCTTGTTCTCTTGGTTAATTTCGGCTTCCTTCACGGTGGCTTAGGTCTTAGATCAATTCTTTTCTTAGGGTTTTTTTTCTTCTTCTTTATTTTCGTTTTTTGATCTTACGGGGGAGAGGAAGAGAGTTTCATGACCCATACCTTCGAATTTAACTAAGTTTGAGGAAGGTTTGACACTATTCATTTCTTGGTTCTCCTTCTTCTTTTTTTTTTTCCGGCTCTCCTTTGCCTCTCCTTTATCATTTGCCCACTCCTCTCTCAAGGTCTCATCTCTCCCTCACAAGTTCACAAAGTAATCTCTCTTGGTGCGATTTACGTTTGTTTTGAAAGGGGAAGGGAAGAACGGCATGCAGTTCTTTGGATTTGGAAGGAGATGGGTCATTCTCTCTCCCCTCTTTGTATTTATACTACCCATCCAATGGAGCTAGCGTCGTTGCCGATTTACGCATCGGCGGCTAAAGCGCATCCATCATCATCCCTCTCTCTCTAAATATATATATATATATATATATATATATATATATATATATATATATATATATTTTCCTTTGGGTGTTTACAAGGAAGATAAAATTAGAGTTTGTGTGGACTTTAGGGAATTAAACCGGACTAGCCCTAAAAACATTTTTTCTCTACCACACCTAGATATGTTGGTTGACAATGCATCATGTAGCTACACATATTCCTTTATGGATGGATTTTACGGCTACAATAAGATAAAAATGACGCAAGAGGATAAGGAGAAGAAACCTTTGCAACACTTGTGGGGAACCTTTTGCTACAAAGTCATGCCATTTGGGTTAAAGAATGTCGGGGCCACCTACCAAAGGGCCATGGTGGCTCTATTTCACGACATGATGCAAAAAGAGATTTAAGTATACATGGATGACATGATTGCTAAATCTAGAGAGGGAGAGAATCCTTCCAAATATTGAAGGAATTATTTGAAAGACTAAGTACAAGTTGAGGCTTAACCATGTAAGGTGTTCATTCGGGGTGAAATCTAGGAAGTTGTTGGGATTTATGATGAGTGATAAAGGAATAGAAGTGCACCCTAGTTAAGTAAAGGTTATTCAATCTATGCCAACTCCTAGGAATTTGAGAAGGATGTAAGAGGGTTCTTAGGAAAACTAAATCACATTACCCGATTTATATCCCAATTAACCACGACTTGTGACTCAATCTTCGATTGTTAAGGAAGAAGAATATCAGAATTTGGAATAAGAGTGTGAAGAAGCTTTCGAGAAAATCAAGTAATACCTACTTGAATCCACCCCTATCTATCAAGCCGAATTGCAAAATGGCAAGTTCTACTGGCTAAGTACGACATAGTATATATGACAAGGAAAGCCATGAAAGGGAGTGTTACTACAAATCACCTAGCCGACCAGGCTATGGAAGATTATGAACCGTTAAAATTTGATTTTCCTAATGAAGATGTGCTTTCGGTCGAGGAAGGGAAATCGGTTGGTGGATTATGTACTTTAATGGTGTTGTGGTAACGGAGTGGGGGCAGTGCTAATCTCTCACGATAAGAAATAGTATCCGGTTTCAGTTTAAGTCGCGGTTTGGGTGCAATAACAACATAGGAGTATGAAGCTTGCATTCTCGTTTTAGAGGTGGCATTGGAGCTGAATATTAAAAAGATAGATGTGTATGGAGACTCAATTTTGATTATTTGCCAAGTGAAAGGAAAAGGGCAAGCCAAGGACGAGAAGTTGAGACCTTACCAAGAATACTGTCTAAATTGGCTAGAGAATTTGAGGAGATAAAGTTCACCCATTTAGGAATGGAAAGAAAACATTTTGCTGATGCTTTGGTCACATTAGCTTCTATGGCTAGAATAGACTTTGGGCACAAGGTATAACCGGTACACATTGATACCGGAAATAACCCGGCTCATTGTTGCTCGGTTGAAAGAGAAATAGATGAAAACCCTTGGTACTATGATATTAAAAATTTCATCCAAAACCGGACATATCCCATGGGGGCATCCAAAATCAACAAGAAGACTTTTAGGAGGGTTGGCAATGGATTTCTATCTTGATAGGGAAATTTTGTATAAGAAATCATCTAACAGAACTTTGTTGAGATGTTTGGATGATTTGGAGGCAAAAAGTGGCGAAGAAATTTGATTTGTCGATATGGTCAACTAGAAAAGATTATAACTAATAATGCCCAGAACTTCAATGCCAAGATGATAATAAAACTCTGCGCTAAATGGAAAATCAAGCATTCCAATTCCTCGCCATATAGGCCAAAGATGAATGGTGTGGTAGAAGTTGCTAACGAAAATGTCAAGGAGATTATTTAGAAGATGGTAGTCACCTACAAGGATTGACATGAGATGTTGCCATTTGCCCTTCACACATACCGCACCGCGATCCGAACCTCAATAGGAGCCACCCCGTATACGTTGGTATTTTGGAATGGAGGCGGTGATGCCTTTAGAAGTAGAAATCCCCTCATTGAGAGTATTGATAGACTTTGAAGCTAGAAGAGGTAGAATGGGCAAAGGTTAGATATGAGCAGTTGAATACGATCGGTGAAAAGAGGATAGCCGCAATTTGTCATCATCAACTCTATCAAATAAGGATGGCGGGATCATACGACAAGAAGGTTCGACCTCAAGGATTCCACGAAGGAGATCTTGTACTAAAGAAAATATTGTCTTTTACCATAAAAAGATCAGAGTAAATGGGTGTCAAACAATGAGGGCCCTTACGTGGTAAAGAAAGCGTTCTCGGGAAGAGCTTTATTTTTATCTAGAATGAATGGAGAAGATCTAGTTAGACTTGTGAATGCTGACTCTATAAAGAAATACTATGCTTCCCGATCAATAAAATAAAGTTCGGCCATGAATTCTCTCTGTAAGGAACCTTTTCTTCATAAAACGCATGATCTCGTAGCATTCAAAATCTTTTCTTGTTTTTACGCATGATTAAGGAGATGACTCCATCAATTCTCAAATTCAAGGGATCCAAACCAATTTAAACCCGATAGGTATGGCACACCACACTGGGGCAAAAGTGCACGTAGGGGTCTATAGTGAACCAAAGCCCAAAGTGGTATCATCATAGAACTTCGAAACACCTTTTATGAGAGTTACTTAAAACAAAATATGATGATTGCATTGCAAGTTTTAGTTTTCATGAACAAAACCAATTTTTTTGAGTTTTCCTTTTAAAAATAATTTCTCAAAAAAATGGAAAAGACAATTAAAACATCGATAAAAGTATAACACAAAGCAACGTTCAATGGAGCAAGAAAGGGCCCCATGAGGAACCGAAGATCTCTTCATCAAGCATGAAAAGGATAGGAAATATAGCGCGTGGAGCATATTCCGAGTTCAAGAGGATAGGTCGAACAAACAAATGGAAACGGGAGCTCGAAGAAGTCCACAACGGAAAGGAGGGACCTATATTTCCGAAAATAGGTTAACGAAACTACGGAAAAGGATAGTAATTGTGAAGCGGCCTTTGCTTCATTCCTCGAGGTAACCTTGAAGTTCAAAACGGGCGGGTCACACGATATTGAGACCATTTTTTTGAAAAAAAAACAACGTGAGTTTTTCTAAAATTTTTGAAATAGGAAGGTCATCGATTTTGAGACCATTCCCTAGCAAAAGCGTGGAGTTTTTTTTTAATAAAAATAAAAATAAAAAATAAAACAAAGGCGGGTCTCCAGATATTGAGACCCCTTTCTAAAATCCTTTTCTCTTACATCTGGGTAGGTCACCCATCATAATGAGACCATCATTTTCCACTTGGGTAGGTCACCCATCACAATGAGACCATTTTTTCCGGGTAGGTCACCCATTAGAATGAGACCATTCTCCATCTTTTTTTTTTACACAGGTAGGTCACCCATTATAATGAGTCCATTCTTTCCCTGGGTAGGTCACCCATAAGAATGAGACCACTCTTTCTCCTTTCCACTTGGGTAGGTCACCCATTAGAATGAGACCATTCTCCATCTTTTTTTACTTGGGTAGGTCACCCATTATAATGAGGCCATTCTTCCCCTGGGTAGGTCACCCATAAGAATGAGACTACTTTTCCCTTCTCTCCACTTGGGTAGGTCACCCATCACAATGAGACCATCTTACATTTGGGTAGGTCACCCGTCAGAATGAGACCATCTTGCATTTGGGTAGGTCACCCGTCATAATAAGACCACACACACATTTTTGTATTGGTTTTGGTTAAAGGAGATCGCCAGATGGGATCTCAGGTTAAGCCAACCACACACGAGTTTAGCTTTGGTTAAAGGGAATCGCCGGATGGGATTTCGGGTTGACCGAGAGTTACACACCGACTTTGCTTTGGGTTAAAGGAGATCGCTAGATGGGATCTTAAGTTAACCCAATCAAAGGGGTAGGTCGCCGTGAAAATAGACCGGCGTGAGTATGTGGGTAGGTCGCCCTTGAAAATAAACCGGGTTTGAGTGTGTGTGGGCGGGTCGCCCATGAAAATAGACCAATTTTCTTTAAAAAATAAAACGGGCGGGTCACCCATGATAACGAGACAATTTTCTTTTAAAAAGTGAAGTCCTTGGATGAGTGGATCACTCAGCTAGCAAGGAATACTTTTTTTTTTTCTTTACAAGCTTACTATACAAAACATTGAGGAGTTTTGCATCGTAAGCATTGTAAAGAGGGGGCATCTGTTGCTACCCAATTTTTGACCCATATTTTGATAAATTTTCAAATAAAAAATAAAAAATAAATAATAATAATAATAATAATAATAATAATAATAATAAGGGCTTACATGTGGCGGTAACATAGAGCATCAGGGTTAAGGAAGCAATATATCAAGGAGATAATTACTGAATCATATATAATTACTGCAATATAAAATACCATAGATATATGATTTGATTCGTCTTTGGTTAGGGAAAATAATCACGCAATTAAAAAAATACCATATATATAGGATTTGTTGATGCTAGTTATAGTAGACAATCTACGCAATAATTATTGCAATATTTCTTTAAATAGCACGTGTAGAGATTTTCTATATAAAAAGAACACCGGCCATATAGAAAAAGGGGGGAAGAAAATGAAGAAGAGAGAATTTTAAAGATAAAAAATAGAGGGCAAACAAAAAACCTAACCCTATTCTCTTTATAAAAAAAAAGGCTACGGTGCATGTGCCCCGTCCTTGGCCAAAAACAAGCCAACAATCCGGGGCCCCCTCCCTTTTGATATATTTTTTTTCCCAAGCCTCAGCCAATCCCCTCTCTTTTGGCCAAAAGCGGAAAGCGGCCGGACACCGCCTCCCTTCCCCCTCTCTAGCCAACAAAAGGTAGCCGCTCATCCTCTCTTCTTCTTCGACGAGCCCTGTCTCTTCCCTCATCTCTCTAAAAAAGACTCGAATTTGCTCCAGTCTCCCATTTAACTCTCAAAGCAATTTTGCTCCACCATCGTCCCTCTCCTTTCTCGGCCCGGTCAAACAAACCCTTAGCCCCTCGGTCCACGATCTCCCTCTCCCCTTCACGGCGCCGACTCATTCGGCCTTCCACGAAACCGGCGGAGCTCCCCCATTTCAACGAGATCTTCTTCCCTTTTGGTCTCCTCAACGATAACGGCGACGGACAAAGCGGCGGTAAGGCCGGCCACAGTTGTTCCTTTCCCCAGCCGGCAATGCCCCTTTCTAAATAATTCCTCCTTGCCGCCGGCCACACAGAAACGAGAGAAGAAGGTGGAACAAAGAAAAACAGACCTACGGAAAACAGATCTAAAAAGGGGAAGGCCGAGAACATATTTGAAAAAAAAAAGAAATGGTTTAAAATCAGCTGCTGCGTTTTCTTTTTTCTTGTTGCGGAGTCACGATGGTTGTCACCGCCGGAGAAGACAATGAAGAGGGGAGAAAGCCGTTGCAGATCTCCCCTGTTATTTTTTCCGGCGGCGCGTGAACCCACGCGCCGCCGATGCGAGCGAGTGAGAACCACGCGCCGCCTTGTTCTGCATTGCCGGAAGCCTTCCTAGCGGTTTCTGGATTTTTGGGGGCTATTATGTATTTTTTTTATTTGTGTGATGTGTTGTGTTTTATTTTAAATTTATGTTATTTGTAATGACATATGGGTGTATAAAAAAAAAACATAATAAAAAGGGATGTGTGTGTGTGTTTGTATTTTTTTTTATGTATGTCATTGAATTATAAAAAAATCAAAAAGATAAAAAAGAAAAATGAATTTAATTTTTTAATTTTTATATGATCAAGTATCTGAAGGATAAATAAAATCCTGTTGTATTTCCCGTGAAAATATAAGAACATGTTTCTATATATTTTTTGGGATTTAATAAACGATTTATTAAAACCTTTAGAATTTGATTGACATGTGTTTTTTTATTGTGATTAAATGTAATGTTTGTATTTTTGACAAAGAAAATATAAAAATGTTTTTGTGTGTTGCATACGGCCAATACCCTAACATATTTTGAATTTTCTCTTTAAAAAAAAACAAATATTTGAAGTTTTGAAATTGTGTTTTCGCATGGATTTCTTAAACACAACAAAAAATTTATTTTCTTGCATTTCGGATTTTACAACATGTTTGTAAAACTCCAAAGGGTATTAGCCAATATTTCAAAAAAAATATAAAAATCTTGTTTTGGAAGGAATTCATCTATTATTCACCGCTAATGTTTGGATAAAGAAATCCTTAAAGGACGAATATCCAAATATTATTGGGAGTAATAAATCCGCACAAATCCTTGAAAGAAGCCTTTATTATAATCGAGGACATTTCAATTTTTTTTATTCCACGGTTTACGAGATATGAGAGTATAGAACACTAAGACAAAAAAAATAGGTTTTTAAAAGCACCCTAGATTTCTAAATTTTTCTCCCTCCTCCTTGCAATTTACGAGTCGCAAACTCTTGAAAAACTAAGGGGAAAATGAGCTTTTAAAGCACATGGAACTTCCTTGGATTTCTATCCTAATAATTTTAGTTTGCATCAAAACCTAGAAAGCGATGGGATTAGAAAACACCAACACCATAGCAATTATAAGACAAACCAAACACTAACGGCTTACCTTAGGTAGGGCGTACTGAGGGGGTGCTAATACCTTCCCTTTACGCAACGAGTCCCTTGCCCTTAGAATTTACGAAAGACTAGTTAGGTTTCCTAGTGACCAAATACTAGGTGGCGACTCCTTTACAAACAAAACAAAGACCCCAAAACCAGCAGGATCGTCGCGACGCCGCGCTCCGCTCGCTTGAGGATGCGACACCACATTGTAGCACTTAACTTTTCTTTAAGGGCCCGGGCTTAATAAAGAAAATGAAATAGTAGCACTCCCTCCCCATTTGATAAATATTGTATATCAAGTACAACAATAATCAATAAAAAAGAATTTTGTAATATTGACGTATAGTTACCTTGCAAGAGATAATGAGTTTGTGATAGTACTTACATATGTTCTGAACCACGTGGCAAATTGTTCATCTTTTAATTGAAAGATTTGGGATTCAGTCAGCTATGAGTTATTGGATAGTAAATATCATCGATG
>JAGMVL010001533.1:0-45000 GCA_019202695.1 Populus x sibirica
CCAAAGCCAAATTGAATACTAAAGCGGAGTTAATCGATGCGGAGACGAAATCATGCAAAATCCATGCACATCCAAGCAAGCATCCAGTCAAGGCAGGACAACACAACACAAAGGAGATAGCCACAATCAATGTCAACTTTTCATGCGGGCAGAACCATTGCTCGGCCATGCGAAGGAAAGAACCCGGCCGGTCATGACGAGCCTCAAGACAAGGCTGCGGACAACCCCCGACCAATCATGCAGTGACACCAAACATCCACCAACACAAACCCCAGAAGCCTTAAGCGGGGCCGACACGGGGAGAATGCAAAACCAAAGGGGTGGGCCCAAACAACAAGCTTCCTCACGTGAAAAGTTGCATGCATAGCCTTGATTCACAGGCACGCCCAAACCAAACCGATCCATGCCACGAAGCCATCTTCCACCGGGGCCAGAGAAGTAGACGGCGGCTCATGCACACGGGGATGAGGGACCCACGCTGAATCAACTCACCCCGGGGGCTCGGCCAAGAAAGCTGCCAGGTCTTCATTAAATATCACGTAGAAACCATGCGAGAAACCATGCATGCCATGTGTATAGCCATGCAGAACCCTCAGGAACTAGGCGGTGAAGTGCAAAAAACCAAACCGGCAAAAACCCAAAAGCATCTTGCCGAAGCTTGATCTGCGACATTGTATGCCAAGTGATTGGTGTCATGAAAATACAAGACAATATAGAATAGAATCCGAAATTTTCGAAATAGAACATCGATAGATTTTCCGGCATTCTCAAAGACTCTTCGGTTCCTTTCTTCCCGTATTAGATGCCCAGCGAAGGCAAGGCCGACTCTTTTCATTCTCAATTGCGGCCCTTTCTTGTTGTTATTCATGGCTCGAATAACACTAGTCGGACTTGCCATGTTCTGGTAAGCCTTAACCCGGTATTTAACCTTTCCCCATAACGTGGAGGTCCGCACGTTGAAGCAAAGAAAAGGTGGCCGTGAGTCTCCTCTTCTTGCACCGAGAGAAGAGCATTGGGTGATTTGGAGAGATGTAATGCAATCTATCCTTTGTTTTTAGCTTTCCAAGCACATTAACCATAGGATGAATTTGTGCCTAGGCAATGACCAAAGCTCCCATACCGCTTTTTCCCGGTGAATAGTTGGTCCTTTGAATCTGAAGTGTTCATGTGCATTAGCGAGTTAAATTTTCTCTTATTGTGCCACATTTGTAACATGTTAACAACGTCGGCATTTCCTCCACGGTCATTGAGTGGGCCGATCTTTCAATGGCGGGATGGCTTTCCGGAGAGGAGATGAACTTTTATGAGCCACGGAACTCAGTTATGCGAGTGAGTGAGATAAAAATGATGGACCCAACGGATCCGGAGGAATCGATTTAAGATGAATATTCGGAGTTGCCTTGCCAAAAAGCATTTGTTTAACGCTGCAATGTCGAGAATACCTAACCCCCCTTCATTCGCGGAAGAGGGACACATTTCCAAGCCCATAGTGCGAGACTTGCGCTGCGGGCTACCACTCCATAAGAAATTTCGGCATAAAGAAGTGATTTTCTTGACGACAATACTTGGCATAGGAAAAATATTGAGCCACAGTTGAACCATACCATGAAAGCTGATTTAATTAATACAAGTCTTCCAGAGCATGGGACGAGATGCTTCCCCGGCCCGGCTTTGAATACATGACTCCGGCTTATGTAGTAGAGGGTGGTATTGACTAGCTAGCAACCGATGGGGACTTAGTAGGACACCCCGGATATTTAAATGGAAAACTTCCTTAACGCAAAACTTGTGTGAAGCGGAGGTAGCACGCTTAGTGTCTTCCCCAACACCACCAAAAAATAAAAGATTTAGTTGCGTTAATGGTTAATCCGAGACATCCTCCCAAAAACCAATAGTTCTTTGGAGAAGGATGTCAGCGAGAGGGTGTATCACGCGGCATAGCAAAAGTATGTCATCGGGTAAAAGCTAAATGGCTTATACCCAAGGATTGACACTTCGGGTGAAAATGGAACTTGGCCTTTTGTGTAGCCATAGTAAGCGTGAGAAAAATATTCCATGCACATGATAAAGAGATAGGGAGATAATGGATCTCCTTGCAGGAACACCATATTTACCGGCAAAGAAACCAAACAAATCACCATTTACCGCCTTTGAGAAGGATCTTTGTTTCAACACACATCATAACAAGATGGACAAAATGATGCGGGAACCCAAAAAGTTTCATCGAGTTGCTTAAGAAAAGGCCCTTGGACAAAATCAAATGCCTTCCTGAAATCAATTTTAATGATACATCGTGGTGAGGCTCTTTTCCCGCCATAATGCCTAAGGAGCTCTGCGTGAGGTTGATGTTGTCTGCCATATTTCTACCTCCAAGAAACGCATTTTGAGCGGGATTAATTATCACATAAAGAACATTAGCCATTCTACACTCCGGGATCTTAGAGATAACTTTATAAATAACATTGCAGCGGGATATTGGCACGAAATCACTGTAAAGGTGACGAGAATCAGACTTGGGCACAAGAGCTATTGCGAGTGATTTACTTGCTTCAAGAGTCGGCCGGAGACAAAAAAATCACGTATAGGCTACACGGAAATCATTGCCCAACCACGTCCCAAGCTATTTTGAAAAATTGGGACGAGTAACCATCGAGGCCGGGGCTTTGTCATTGCCAATGCTGAAGAGGGCTTCCTTAATTAAATCATTAGACACAGGAGCTAGAAGAAGAGAGTGGGATCTGCATCAATACGGGGACCACCGAGGGCCACCTCTACATCAATGGGAGTAATATGTTTCGAGGTTCCAAGAAGCTCTCGATAGTATCTGACAAATTCTTCTCCAACTCCGATATCGATGTAGTGAGCATACCATCGGGACGTTGAATAGCGGAAATGTAGTTTCTCCCGTGAGTATGATTCATTAAAGAATGGAAGAAATGGGTGCCTGATCACTTTCCTTAAAGAAAGTATTTTTGAGTTTACGGCGAAGAACATCTTTCTCTGAGACTTAAGATTAATGAGAGTCAATCCGAGCAACTTATCTTGTGTCAAGAGTTGGTTGTTATCTCTATCCATCTATGAGGAGAGTTTGATGGCGATCCAAAGCGGCCAGCCACCCTTTTGGGGGGGGGAGTGAAGTTTTTAAGCTCCGTTAGATGTTTCTTCAAAAACTTGAGTCTTTTACATAGAATATACATTCAGGATCCAGACACCTCAGCTTCCCAATTGTTAGTAATCGGCTCCATAAAGTTAGGATGAAAGCGCCCACGTGTTGAAGAATTTAAAGCTCATTTGCCTGGCAAAGGCCTCACCCTATCTTGATTGAAGGCTGGAGAATGATGCGAGAATGCTCCGGGAGTGCGAGAAATGAACATGAGTACGCATACGTGAGAAATCTGAACCATAAGGGATTCACCATAACTCTATCAATCTTGCTCCAAACTACGCCATTGGACCAGGTGAAGTGACTACCGGGTAGCATTCAAATCGGCAAGCCCAAGGTCAGCACAACACTCCCTAAAATCAGAGACTTCATAGCTAGAGACAGGTTCGCCATTATGTTTGTCATCCTGGGATAGAATAGAGTTAAAATCACCAAGAACAATCCATGGTGAGGAGGGGCACCATCTCTTTAGATCTTCCTAGAGAGCTCTCCTAGCTGAAATAGTGTTATAACCATAGACAAGCGTGGCGAGTAAAACAAAATTGAGTCACCATATTATTAATGACTACATGAATACCTTGGAGCGGAGAGAAATTAATAACCTCAATACCGATAGTGGAAGGATTCCATAATAAAACAATTCTTGTAGTATTGGCAATCTCGGCATTACTTACAGACTTCCAATTCTTCGTACCGAAATTTCTGCATGAAGGCAACCTTGGAAAAAGACAACTTCGTCTCTAAAAGACCACGTACATCTATTTTATTTCTCTTCATAGAGGTGGCAACCTCATGTTGTTTCGAAGGCTATTAAGCCTTCGACATTCCAGCAGTATACTAACATGGGGTAGGAAGAGCAGTGGGAGGCTCCCCACCACTTCCAGATGGTCTCTTAGTATTTGCTTGGACTGAACTCTTAGTGTGCATACTCGTGGAACTTCCATTGCTTGGCCTAGTATTACGGCCATCAACGGTCTTTCTTGCAATTTCCTTGCCCTTATGAGGGGCAAGGCGGTTCTCAATCCTGTTGCTCCCTGCAACCGGCCCTCTAGCTTGAGGCCTTTGCTTTTTTTGTTATTTTCCTGCTCTTGATAGTTGCCCACCCATCAACGAAACTTCGGCTAGCATTGGATCAAGAGTATGCTCCTCGGCCATCTTTCCCTCCGTGTAGGCTCCGGGGGGTTTCCACTGAGGGAGGCTCCTTTACCACGGGTAGCATTGCCTGCGTGATCCATCTTGCGTTTTTCGACATTAGCAAGGGCCTTGGAGCAAGCTTTGAAGTTGTATGCCCAAGGACTCGACAATGTTTACGAGAATTTTGGAAGGGTTTCATATACAACCTGTTGCACCAAGTCTACTCCATTGGGTAGAGTAAAATTAATTGAAGGAGGAAGATCAACCATCAAATCCAGCTCAATTAATACTCTAGCATAAGAAAGTCTAGATCCGGTAGAAGTCGACATATCACTGCGAAGAGGCTTTCCAATTAGACTAGCTATTTTAGATAAGCATGTGGCGGACGACAGCGGGGAAGATTTGGGAATTTAACCCAAGCCCGGCAGCGTAGTCATTTCCTTGGAGGCAAAATCAAAATATTAGAGCATGGATTTGAGAACCAAAGATCTCCGTAAACCAGGTAAGGACCATCGTTGAGAGCAGAAAGCTTGTCTTCTTCATTGTTAAATTTGTAAATTAACCACCCAAGACTCATGGATAGTTAAAGAGGCACTACATTTCCGGGTGGAACTAACAAGACTTTGTAAAGCTTTAAATCCGGGGAAATTTTTGGAAACCAAACCCCACAAAAAAAAAATTTTTAAAAATAAAATTGGTTATTTAGGTCTTCTTTAAAGGGAGAAAGGTTTTTTTTTATTATTATTATTGAATGAACGAAGCTTGGTGCAACTTACAATACTTCGGTTTGATGAGAAAAGTTCTCTTCATTGTCCTTAGCTTGAGGTTATTGCTAGAGGGGAGGCTTGGAAGAGGAGACACGGCGGGGATGATCCACCCCCCCCAAAACTTCATCTTTCAAAGTACGGCCTCGGATCCATGCACGGCGGGAGACACCTTCACATTGCAAGGAGACCCGTTGACCTGCGAAACCCCCTCACCGGTAAGGATGTATTTGTTCGGAGAGTAACACCGCCGTTGAGGGTTCGCCGAGTCCGGGGTGTTGGCGTGAGAAACCACCGGGTATGGAAGCCAAAGGCTCATCCTAGAGGCTAATATAGCGTTGTTTAAAGTTCGGGAACGGGGCATAATCATGCGAAAAGATCTTTAGCACTCGAGCTTGGTCTTGATCGCTTTGTTTTTAGCCATAAATGAGTAGGGACGGGCGGGGAAAAGAAAAATGGAGGCGGGGAAGAAAGGGGGCGTGTCATCCTGAGAGGAGACCTCGAAACGGAGAAAACCCTTGGGTGAGGGAAAAAATCTTCAAGAAGAAGGAGAGCATCTCTCTCCAGTTTCTCTCTCTAGTTTCTTTCTGGCTGAGAGCTCTACTTCACAGGAGAGCTCTCTACTACTACGGAAGCTCTTTCTTTTTTGATCAAAATGTAAGTATGTATTATAGATCAAAAGTAACAAGGGAGAATTTGACTTGACACAATCAAAAAAAAAAATTTGTACAGGAAGTGAGGCCAAAAGAGAAAAATCTCTCGAACCTATGAAAGCGATGTGATGATTGTTAACGGAACATGCTCCCGAGGGAAAGGCCATGCGAGGCCATACAATTACTATCAAATAAACCACGGTGAATGAAGAGGTAGCCAAACACGGAGAACGGGATGCCCGAAGATCGGCCCACTTAAGGAAGACGGACCAATGCCATCGGAAATAGCGGTGCCCCGAAGGAGGCAGGGTGTCGAAGAAGACGGCATTTTGTGTCCAAGAGCACTTTCTGACCGACTATGGGGCGCGGCACCATTGTAGCTCGGAACCAATCAAAACACATACAAGTTCATACCATGCAGATTATTATTCTGACACCCGAATTTGAAGAGCTCTTTTTTTTTTTTTTTTTGATCAAATGTAAGTATTGTATAGATCAAAAAGGAGGGAGACAAGCTTTCCAATACAAAGCTAGGGCACCCGATGAAGCCAAGGACATACATAAACGGAGGTAAAGGGAGCAGGGCTCCCTTAAAAAGCGAATACAAACGCGTACTTGAAAAAATAAAAACGGATTGAAAAAAAAAACCAGCGATGGTTATGAGAGGAACCAAAAAGAGATAAGGTTCCCCGACCTAACACTGAAAGCGAGATACAAGTAGAGGGTGACATAAACGAGGGAAAAGGCTCGGCCGGAAGCTCGCAAGGCGAAGAACCCGAGAGCGAGGACAAAGCGATGAAGCACTGAAGATAGAAAACCATGCGGGAGAAACTAGGGATGATGAGCGTTGCCCATCCATTGTAGAGACAATTACCGACCATCCATGCAAAGCATGCCAAGCCATGCGAGACGTAGAAGACCATCCTTGCGAGGAGATAGAGGGGCCCTAGGATAGGAACGGTAGAAACATGAAAACAAGCGCGATCCATGCAGATACAAGGAATAGTGAAACACAAGAGAATATAGACAGATGGCTAAAGATTGGCCAAGGAGCAGAGGATCGGTGTCAATAAAACCCACCAACAGCAGAATTGCCAAGCAAATAAGGCCACATGCAAAGGTAAGCAAAGCCCTTTCATCATCACATTCAGAGAACAAACCATAGCCAATCAGAAGCTCCCACTAAGCAAAATTAAATGGAAAGTCATGCAGGGACCCTGCAAAAAAATGAGCCATGCACGTCCACCTCTCAACCAGCCAAAAGCAGCAGCCAACTTTGACTCCTTGATGAAAGGGCGTGGAAGCACCATGCGGTTAAGGAGATGCGGCCAATCATAGGACGTGAGAGCATGCCATGCAGTTAAGGAGATGCAGCCTTCCAGCATTTAACACGCCATGCAGAGACGCGGAGAGGCAACCAGCCATGCAGCAAACACAAACAAAGACCGGCCAAAAAGAGCAACAGTAAGACATGGAAATGCAGCCAATCAGACAGCAAAAAGCCAGTGCAACCATGCACGTGAAAACTACAAAACAAGAAACTCAGTAGGAGCTGTAGTATCAAAACAAAAACCAAAGCAGCCCATCTTAATGCAGATCAAATGATAGCATCACCATAACGATCGAAAAAGCAGTCAATTAGGAATGGGGAGATCACGGCGATGAAAGCGGAAGACCATGTAAAATAACACTTGGAACCGGCGAAATATAAGCTCCATAGAGGAGCAGGAATTTTCAAAAACCCTTCTGTTCCTTTCTTCCCATATCAAGTAAACAACAATGTTGAGGGATGCTCTTTTCATTCTAGTGGCATTGAGATTTCCCCTTGAAGGGAAGGCCCCCGAAGCGCAGCGTTGATGATGGTCATGCCTCTGTTTAGTCTAAGCCAGGATTTGACTTTCATCCTGAAGGTGGAGGTCCAGTTGCAAGTAAAAAGCGGATGGTCGTGGCTCTCTTCATGATCCTGGCAAAAAACACAAGTAACGTCAAGGGCAATGAAATGCGATGCTGTCCTTTGTTCGCAGGGCATTGAAGCAAGGCAAGCCACGGGATAAAGCTATGTCGTGGAAGACACCGGGACTCCCAATCCACATGCACCCAAGAGCCCGGGGGTTCCTTTGGTTCTCAAGTATTCATAAGCATTAGCCGAAAAAAGCTAGCGGTATTACCCCCATCTTTGCGGCATGGAGATAGCTGGCTGGTTGCCCCCACAGTCATCGAGGGAGCGATCACCGGTTTAATGAAATATTTCCATAAAGGGGAGGAGGTTTGTTGTAGGGGGACTAGCCGGATATTGGTGTCTTGCAAATAAAAGTGGTGCACCCAACGTATCCAAATAGAGTCGGCTTTCGAGATGAATATTCCATAGGCCCTTCACAAGAAAGCAATTGTTCCTTCTTTGTGATGTCATATAAACCAAGGCCTCCTTCGGCCTTTGGCGAGCGAGGCGTTCTTCCAAGTGACAAGTGCGAGACTTATTCCGAATGTACTACCGGTCAAAGGAAATTCCTGCAAAGACTAGTAATTTGTTTGAGAACACTCTCGGGCATGGGAAAAATACTAAGCCAAAATTGAACCATTCCAAATAAAAAGCAGCCAAGGAGTTCCAGTCGCCCGGCATAGGATAAGTTTTTGCCCATCCGGCTTTGAATAGCGGTTTCAAGTTGATGCGGGAGGGGATAGGGGCTAGCCGGAAGCTTTGTGAGGGTGAGGAGAACCCCAAGATATTTGAAGGGAAAGCTACCTTCAGAAAAACCGGAGTATTGGAGGATAGTTTGCTTCAAGTTGTCACCAACACCACCAAAATATATGAAGGATTTTGATGCATTAATATGAAGTCTGGAAGCTCGGCCAAAAGCATGGAGTTGCTCAGCGGGAATTTGGACGGGAAGAACAATCCCTCGGCATAGTAGGAGAACATCATCGACAAATGCAAGATGACAAATTTTATGAGGCGCACACTTTGGGTGAAATTGAAAAAGGCTGGTTGTTGGGGTGGCCATGCCCGGACATACGGGAGACGTATTCCATACATATTAGGAATAGATAAGGAGAGAGAGGGTCACCTTGCCGAACTCCACATTTGCCGAGGGGAAGAAGCCATAAAGATTGCCATTACTTACGACAGTATGAAGAGGTTTCCACACATAGCATCACTAGATGAACAAATCTCTAGGGAAAACCTAACAAATGGAGGAGAGCTCGAGAAAAGGCCATTGCACCGAATCAAATGCTTTCTTGAAATCAACTTTGATGAGGCATCGAGCGGAGAAGGTCCTCTTCCTACCATAATGCGAGTAATTCTTGTGTCAAATGTATGTTATCGGTCATGCTTCTCCCACCAAGGAAAGCGTTTTTGAGAATTTGGATTAATGATGCCCTAAAGGGCATATCCAAGCTTTACTGCAAGAATTTTAGAGATGACTTTGTAAACCACGTTGCAACATGAAATGGGCCGAAAGTCATTTGCGGGAATTAACATTAGCGAGATTTTGGAACCGGTGCAATAATGGAATGGTTGATATGCTTTAGAATCCGACCAGAGAGGAAAAGAAATCCTTGAGCGCCTCCCCAGAAATCGGCTCCCACAATATCCCAAGGGTTGTTTGAAAAAAAAGAGAAGAGAAACCATCGGGCTAGGAGCTTTATTGTTGTCCACACTAAAGAGAGCATCCTTGATGGCTTCATTGGTGATAGGAGCGAGAAGAAAATCGAGTGATTAGGGTCCGGACAAAGGCCACTATGTACAACTTCCTCATCAATGGGAGATATAGCCAAGGAGGTGCCAAGAGAAGACTACGATAGAAATGAACAAATTCAGCACCAACTTCATCTAAAGAAGTAGTGAGAGCCCGTTGCTACACTAGAGAAGCCGGGAATGAAGCTTTTCCTATGTACGTGGCTCATCAAAGAATGAAAGAAAGCTGGTACCTCTATCCGTCACGGAAAAAGTGCATTTCGGCTACGAGAGAAGAACGCTTTCTCGAGATTTAAGATTAAGGAGATTAATCTTTAGTGCATTAACCCGGTTCGGGAGAGATATATCATCTGGAATCATGCAAAAGGTGTTGGTGGTGCTCCAAATCGGCCTCCATTCTAGCAACTCTCTCAGAAATGTGGCTAAAATGCAACTTGTTCGGAACGCTTTAGGGGTTGCTTTAAAGATTTGAGCTTCCTACACAAAATGAACATGGGAGAGCCTTCGGTTGGAAGTTGCCGGCCCGGCGAGAGATTAGGCACGCATGCTTCGAGTGTTCAACCCACATATTGAAAAACTTAAAGGCCGAGCGACACAGGGAGAAGCGCCACGCTGCGGACATGGGCTCTGAGTAATCGAGAGAAAGCTCTGGGGTACGGAAATGCATATGAGAGGTGGCTGAAGATTGTTCCACGAAGGGTTGGCTAGAACACGATCAATTTTAGTCCAAACAATCCCATTGGACCAAGTATAATGGGGCACGGTGTAGTTTAGATCCCGAAAGCCCAAGCTACGGCGGCATGCTCTGAAATCAGAGACTTCATAGGAAGAGACCGGTTCACCATTGTATTTGTCATCCTGAGAAAGAGTGGAGTTGAAATCTCCCAAAACAAGCCAGGGACCAGTTGAAGCCCAGGATTTGAGGCCATTCCACGAGGTCTGACCGAGAAATGGTATTATAACCATAAACAAATGAAGCGGCAAAAGTAAGATGAGAAGATAAGCATCGAATGGAAACATGAATAAGCTGGGGAGAAGAATCAAGCACATCAACATGCACGGTAGAGGGATTCCATAACATAATCACTCTAGCGATTGGCGGCGGCTTCCACATTAGAGACTAGTTTCCGGCGCCAGTCGAAGCACGTGGACGGCGAAGCTTGGAAGAAGACAATTTGGTCTCCAAGAGACCACGTATATCAAAATGGTGTTTTTGCATGAGACAGACCGGCTCATTTGTTTCGGAGGGCTGTTAAGCCCTCGACATTCAATTTGAATAATAACATTACATAGGAGGGGGTGGAGGGGAACCTACCACTCCCGGATGCTCTAGATGAATTCCTTCTCTAACCACGTACGGGGGTTACACCAGCGGGAATCACATTATAATCCTTCTGTATGGGTGCTCCAAGCGGTTCTTTCCCATTATTGGTGATGGGAAGGGTGCAAGCGGGAGTACAAGTACCCACTGAAGATGATCTAACATGTCTGTTTTACCTCTAGAGGGGGGTTGAAACACTGGCGCGGTGCAGGCAAGGCATTAACGGGTATGCTAGGAGATTTCCTTGCTTTCTTACTTTTAACAAGTTCCCATCCATCGGTGGCCACCGCGGCTTCGGTGGTCATAGGGTCATAGTTATGTGAAGACTCCCCAGCTGATCTTTGCTTTTCACGAGGGGAGGAGGCTGCACGCAACGAGGCCTAAGCGATCAAAAACACTACGACCCCTGTTGGCAGCTAGAGGGGGATGTTTGGTCTTGCTCAAAGGTCTTGCCACCACCGATGCAGGGTGAGAGGTGCAAGTTCCTGTGTTGTGCCCAAGGACTTTACATAACTTGCAAAATCTAGGAAGGGTCTCATATATCACCGGTTGGTTCAGAGTGGTGCCATTCGGGAGATTAATGACAATAGAAGATTTAAGATCAGCATGCAGATTCAATTCTACAAGGACTCTAGCATAGGAAATTCTCGTCATGTTAAAAGTGAGTGGTCACTCTGTAAAGGTGTGCCTAATTTGCTAGCAATCTTTGAAAGGCATCGAGGAGACCAGCATTTTAACGGCAAACTTGGGAATTTAACTGTTGCGATGTCGCGGTCGCACAAATTAATTACCCTAGCTTCAAACACAACACACAAGATAGTATAGAGCAAGCAAGGGTCGATCCCACGAGGAAGATTCAAGTTAGATTTTTATGCTAGATGATATGCAATTTGGGGGGGGTTGGGCGTTATCTAGGCTAAAGCAAAAGAAAAGCAGAAAACTATCAAACTAAATTTAATAAAATCAGAAAATTATCAAGAGAACAAACATTGGTCACAAGCACACATCCACCTAAATCGGGCGGTCATGGAAACGAAACATCAATTTATATTACGAATATTTATCTCTTCTTAACATTGGTTAGTTAACGGATCCGCCGTATAACTAACACTAACCATCAAACAACCACGTGTCCGCACTAGTAATTTAATTCAATGGCGGCCTTAAGAACTAGATAAGTTGATTAATCAAGAAAACATAAGCGTATGCGAGTCTATGTTTGATTTGATTGAATGTTCTCCTTAAAATTAATAACGTAGATCCGCCATAATTATTAAACTCAGTTGCTTCACAAGTTCTTATACCACAACTCCGGTTTTGATATCAAACTTAACAATAGATTGTCTACAATAATAACTTAGAGTCGCTCTAGCAATTAAAATAAACAATCATAGGAAAAATAAGCATGGAGAACAAGCATATTCATCATATAAGGTGAAAAGAAAAGGTAAAATAAATCTCACGAGTTCTTGAAATGCGAAGGTTTTTGTGTCCTTGCAACCAAGAAAAAGTGTTTAGCCTTGCATGTACGTTGAACAACTAATCAAAAGAAGGAAGAATGCATAATTTAGGGTTTCTTAGAGGGAAGGGGGCGTTTTTTTCTCTCCTTGGCCTTTCTTGCCTCCTTCTCTCTTTCTTTATATATGCTATGAAACCCTAGTCTCTATTTTACAAAATAGTCCTTCCTTAAGTTAGCGGTTACATTTAAGCACTTCAATAACTATTTTTCCTAAAAAGGAGAAATAGCCTTGCATGAAATCTTCAAGATCTGACTTAGAGGAGCTAAATTGCTGATATAAAAACTTGGATGTCGGTTTAGATGCTTCGGAATGCAATTTGGACTCGTTTCTTCCACGAAACTTTGTTTGCTTTGGCAGAATTCAGTTGTCATCTTTGGAAAATCATATCTCCATCATATGACATCTTTTTTGGCTGACATTTGGAGCGTGGATAGGTCTTTGAATTAGAAATCCACGAAAATTAATTTTGCATTAATTGGAATTCTGTAGCTCCGGGATATTAAATTTTGAATGACCAAAGGTCAACATTGGCAGAATGCAAGATTTGACTTTGCAGGATGTGATTTCCATGATCTTTCCCCTTTTATTTTTCTTGCATTACATTTCCGGAAAGGTATGGATGTTAGCTTTTTAGTGCCACTGGAATCACTTCATTTCGATCTCTAGAACTCACACTCTGCACAAAACATCGTGAACGTCAAATCTGCCAATTACCTCCAATTTACTCCTTTTTGCATCTTTCATCCAAAAATGCCTTCAAAACATAAAACAAAGAATATTAAGGCATTTTATATATAAAACATGGACAAAACATTAGGTAGATGTGGGTGAAACTATCGAATAATATGGTTACATCAAATACCCCCACACTTAGCTCTTGCTCGTCCTCGAGAAAGGATAAATAAAATCAAATTGAAAAAAAACTATGATCAATCTCTTAATCTCCCATCATTGTCAAGAATATATGCATTATAAATAAGAATACAATCATGAAGGATAAATATTATAATTCTTATGAATTCATTTGCATGCAAACTTCAAAACTCAATCAATCGTCGGGATTTAAATGAAATCTATGCCATGCCAAAGTGATAGGTCCTCTCATTGATATACACTCCAACACTCATGTGTTTAGGGTTTATGTGCTTAAATCTCTCAAATTCAATCAAAGAGTATGTTCTACCATAAGCTTGCTTTTCAATCTCATCTCCATTAGCAACTTATTACAAGTACTACATGAATCAAAAAGTCTTATTTTCCGGTTGTAATGGGGCTAAGGTTAAGGTGAGGTAAAAGAGAGTAAAAGGAAAGGTTCTCAAACCAAAGAAAGTAGAGCATTCGAAAAATGATATTTCAAACAAGATATTCCATCAAAGCACATAAATTTTTCATCTTTAATCACCAATGCTTAACTTCTTTTGATTTCAAGCTCTTTCAATATAAAATCTTAAGAACATAAAGGAACCACTTTTTTTCTTTCTTTTTTTCTTGTTTTTCTCTTTTTTTTTAACCTTTGGCAACTTTGCCCATCTTTTCATCAAGCATCACTTCTTCTTTCTTTTCACATAATTTCCAACCATAATTCCATGAGATATCATAAGTATATGCTCTACTAATCCTTGGCCAAGGGAAAAGGAAAACATATAAAAAGTTAAGGCTTATACATGGATAAAGCAAAGAAAAGATAAACAAGCTCAAAAGGGGCTCACTAAGGATAATATGCTTTAGGTTGACTTTTTGGTTCAAGTGATTAAAATTCCTAATGCCTTTATCATCTTCATGTATATTTGTAATGGAATATAATCTCGATAAGATATGAAGCAAGTTCTAGAGATACATATCATTAAAAGAATGCACACTTCAAAAAATATAATGTTGAAGGCTCAAAAGCTTGCATTGGTATAACACTATAAAATCAACATGGCATATTCTCAAAGTCAATCCCTAAACCAATTAAACCTTAAAATTTGCATGCATACTTCTTCATTTGATTTATATCTTCATCTATCTCAATTAATTCTCATACATAATACTCGTATTCTCAAAAACCAATGGGAGTTAAAAAGATCAAACAAAATTTTTTTTTTTTAGAACAACAAAGAAAACTAAAATTCTCCCAATACCCCCACACTTAAAACACAACATTGTCCTCAATGTTGAAATAAAAAAAGGAACATAAGAGAATGAGAGAAAATAAATTAAAATGCGAAAAAAATAAAAGATAAGGAAAAAAGAAAGCAAATCTGATTTTTTTTTTTTTTTTATGCTGGGCTGCCTCCTAGTAAGCGCTTTTGTTTTATATCATTGGCTTGACATATGGCATGCTCATTCTTCATAGATTGGTTCAGCTAACTCTATAGAAGCGGTGAGTTCTGCCATCCAACCTTCATAGAAAGGTTTCAAGCGATGCCCATTGACCTTGAGTACTTTGTTGGTTTCTAAACTTGTAATTTCAAGCGCACCATAAGGAAAAACATTAGAAACAACAAAGGGTCCAATCCAACAAGAGCGCAATTTTCCAGGAAAAAGTTTCAAACGCGAATGATAAAGAAGGACTTTGTCTCCAACATGAAACTCCTTTTCTTGTAAGCATTCGGTCATGAAGATTCTTAGTCTTTTCTTTGTAAATCCTAGCATTCTTATAAGCATCATTTCGTATTTCTTCCAATGTAATTCCAATCTTTTTGGGCACCAAAAGGATAGGCGCCACCCATTCATTGTCTATGATGGGGTGAATGACTCTGCATCATGGGGAATAGTTTGCAAAGCTTGCAAAGCCAATGCTTGATTCATGCATGTTTTGGGGAACACATATATACTGTCCATCTCTTCTATCTTGGTAAAATCATAGTCATAGCTCAAAGCTACGCTTAATCCATCCTCACTATCAAAATCACAAACTTGCTGCACACATTTATCAACTTGGTCATAACATGTGATAGAATAAACATTGCTATAAGGATATGTCATTGCATCATGAAAATTAAATTCAATTTTTTCATCTCCTACCTCCATAAACAAGGTATCCTTACCACAATCAATCTTTGTGTTGGCGGAGTTTTCAAGAATGGTCTCCCAAACAATATAGGAGTGTTGGTTGATGAATCACAAGAATCATGTTCCATATCAAGAATATAAAAGTCACATGGAATAACCAAACTATCAATCTTGACTAGGACATCTTCTATCACACCAAGTGGGTAAACAAAACTACGATCCGCAAGTTGTATTACAATGCTAGTTTTATTCAAAGGCTCAAGACTAAGAGAATCATAAACATGTTTGGGCATAACACTAATGGATGCACCTAAATCGCATAAAGCTCTTTTAAAACTAGCATTACCAATAACACATGGGATAGTAAATGCACACAGGTCTTTTTGTTTCAAAGGCGAGATTCTTTTGAACAACAGTAGATACAACTTCACCCATACTTACCTTTTCATGACCTTTCAGTTTGAAAGCTCTCTTGGTTGTACACAACTCCTTCAAGAATTTGGCATATTTGGAAATTTGCTTGATAGCATCAAGCAAAGGAATGTTGAGTTCTACTTTCTTGAAAACCTCTAAAATCTCTTTTTCTTTGTCCTCTTTCTTTGACCTAGAAGAACTCACGGGAAAGGGTGGAATTGTTTTAAAGCTGGAATTAATTGAGCGAGGAGTTACCTTTGGAGTGTTGGTCGATGTTTCAGTTTGTAGAGGAGGAGGATGTTCGTTCTTTGTAATTAATTTGGTTTCTATCTCTTCTTCTTCCTCCCATCTCAATTTGTTTTGACCTTTTCTCTTCAAGTTCTTTCCCACTTCGTAGCATGATCACACTAACATTCTCTATTGGATTCAATGCTTGGGAGGGCAACTTTCCATTCATTTATGCTTCCAATTTCCCCACACTTGAAGCTACTTGCCCCATTTGCTTTTCCAAATTGTGAATACTTGGCCTTGTTTCTGTTGAAAAGAAATGACATTTTGTTGCAAAGTAACAATATTAGAAGCCAAAGTTTTCATCATCTCACGAAGATCATCATTGGATGATGACCCCATACCATTGGAGTTTGTAAATGAAGGGAGTTGTCTTGCTTGATAATTTTGTCAGGAAATTTTGAAATCCATGGGGATGGAAGCGTCGGCCTTGATTACCTTGTTGGGATGGGTTGCCATAACGTAAGTTGGGATGATCTCTCCATCAGGGTTGTGCGTGTTAGAAAAGGGATCATATTTACGTTGGGGTTGTCAGTTGAATGCTTCATCAATTGCATGAGCTTGTTCAATGTAATCTTCTTGCATTGTTGGGCACATGTCCGAAGCATGTCCTTGTAAGGAGCATATGCTACAAACTTTCACCTTGCGCACATTTCCACAAGCCAAAGAACGCACAAGAGAAGTAAGATCATTAACTTTATTTTCAATGTTAGAAATACTTACCTCATTTACTCGTTTGTTAAGAAAGTCTCCACGCGTGCCAAATTGTTTTGAGGTTAGGTTTGCCATGTTTGAGATTAATTGGCGTGCAACCTCGGGTGTCTTATCTACCAATGCCCCTCCACTTGCGGCATCAATGATACTACGGTCGGTAGGCATCAATCCTTCATATAAATATTGAATGAGTAGGCTGATCGGGTATTTGATGATGAGGGCATTGCATGCACGTTGCTCAAATCTTTTCCCAATACTCGGAAAGTGTCTCTCCATGAGATTGTCGAATCCCACATATTTCTTTCCTTATATTGGCAACTCGAGATCTTTGGGAAATACTTTTCAAGGAAAATCTTCTTCATGGCATTCCACGTTCCAATGGAACATGGGAGAATAGAGAAAAACCATGCTTTTCTTTGCCCCTTTTAAAGAGAAAGGGAAAGCTTTCAACTTAACTGTTCTTCATCAACTCCATTCGGTTTCATGCCAACGCGAACCATATGGAATTCCTTGAGATGAGTATGAGGATCTTCTCTGCAAGACCATTGAAAGTTGGTAGCAAATGTATAAAACCAGATTTGAGCTCAAAGTTTACATTATTGTCGATGTTTATGCCCGATGGCTGATTTTCCACGTTAGGAGCGGCAAGCTCCTTGAGTGTTTGTTGTCGTGCAACGGCCGTGGTGTTAAGGCGAGCTTCCTTTCGTAACTGCGTAAAGTTTTTTCTATTTCGAGATCCAAATGCACTTGACTTTGATTAGTAGAACGGGTTCTTCGCATAAACATCAAGAAAACTCAAAATAAACCAACCACACAAGAGATCGAAAACAATGCAAATTGTACGAAAATCCTACGGTAGAAAACAAAAACTGCCTAAAAACCCTAGAAAACAGCGGGAATTTGGCATCGATAGGGTGGGGCTAGTGGTTTACCACTAGTCCTATTTAGAACTTTGTTTCCCTTCGGAAACAAATGGCCGATACCTAATTCCACCAAAAAATCTGTTTTGAGCAGGTCCGCTTCGTAATGAGCGATCACTGCAAACAAAAATTCTGTTTTTTTTTTTGAGAAAAAGAAATAACAATCAGGACAAATAAAAATAATAGCACAAGAATCAACTAAAATTACTTCCCGGCAGCGACGCCAAAATTTGTTGCGATGTCGCGGTCGCACAAATTAATTACCCTAGCTTCAAACACAACACACGAGATAGTATAGAGCAAGCAAGGGGTCGATCCCACGAGGAAGATTCAAGTCAGATTTTTATGCTAGATGATATGCAATTTGGGGGGGGGGGTTGGAGCGTTATCTAGGCTAAATCAAAAGAAAACAGAAAACTATCAAACTAAATTTAATAAAATCGAGAAAATTATCAAGAGAACAAACCTTGGTCACAAGCACACATCCACCTACGAAATCGGAAGCCGATCATGGAAAGCGAAACATCAATTTATATTCCGAATATTTATCTCTTCTTAACATTGGTTAGTTAACGGATCCGCCGTATAACTAGCCCTAACCATCAAACAACCACGGTGTCCGCACTAGTAATTTAATTCAATGGCAACCTTAAGAACTAGATAAGTTGATTAATCAAGAAAACATAAGCGTCGCATGAGTCTATGTTTGATTTGATTGAATGTTCTCCTAAGATTAATAACATAGATCCGCCACAATTATTAAACTCGGTTGCTTCACAAGTTCTTATACCACGACTCCGGTTTTGATATCAAACTTAACAATAGATTGTCTACAATAATAACTTAGAGTCCGCTCTAGCAATTAAAATAAACAATCATAGGAAAAATAAGCATAGGAGAACAAGCATATTCATCATATAAAGCGAAAAGAAAAGGTAAAATAAATCTCACAGTTCTTGAAATCCGAAGGTTTGGTGTCCTTGCAACCAAGAAAAAGTGTTTAGCCTTGCATGTGCGTTGAACAACTAATCAAAAAGAAGGAAGAATTCATAATTTAGGGTTTCTTAGAGGAAGGGGCGTTTTTTCTCTCCTTGGCTGGCTGCTGCCTCCTTCTCTCTTTCTTTATATATGCTATGAAACCCTAGTCTCTATTTTACAAAATAGTCCTTCCTTAAGTTGGCAGTTTACATTTAAGCACTTCAATAACTATTTTTTCTAAAAAGGAGAAATAGCCTTGCATGAAATCTTCAAGATCGGACTTAGAGGAGCTAAATTACTGATATAAAAACTTGGATGTCGGTTTAGATGCTTGAGATGCAATTTGGACTCGTTTCTTCACGAAACCTGTTTTTGGCAGAATTCGGTTGTCATCTTTGGAAAATCATATCTCCATCATATGAAATCTTTTTTGGCTGACATTTGGAGCGTGGATAGGTCTTTGAATTAGGAATCCACAAAAATTAATTTTGCATTAATTGGAATTCTGTAGCTCCAGGATATTAAATTTTGAATGACCAAAGGTCAACATTGGCAGAATGCAAGATTTGACTTTGCAGGATGTGATTTCCATGATCTTTCCCCTTTTATTTTTCTTGCATTACATTTCCGGAAAGGTATGGATGTTAGCTTTTTAGTGCCACTAGAATCACTTCATTCGATCTCTAGAACTCACGCTCACGCACAAAACATCGTGAACGTCAAATCTGCCAATTACCTCCAATTTACTCCTTTTTGCATCTTTCATCCAAAAATGCCTTCAAAACATAAAACAAAGAATATCAAGGCATTTTGTATATAAAACATTGACAAAACATTAGGTAGATGTGGGTGAAACTATCGAATAATATGGTTACATCATTAACCCATACGGGGAACACAAGACATCTCATCAGTCCCAAAATCAAAGTACTCTAGCATAGCTTTGATTATCAGTGGCCGACCATATATCAGGTAAGGACCATTAGCAAGAACAGCGAGTTTATCATCAATATTGTTGAATTTATAGACTAGCCAGCTAGATTCATGGATGGTCAAAGAGGCTTCACACTTCCAAGAACTGGATATAATATTTACCAAAGCCTTAAAACCGAGGGAGACTTTCCGACAATATAACCCACGATACATAATTGCCGGACATCATAATTAGTGTCTAAATCGAGGGATGAAGACAAATCACGGGGTAAATCATCACAAGAAAGAGGAGAAAAGCGGTAATTTAGGACTGTGATAGTGTTGCGGTTGGTGGCAAATAAATCTCTCCATTGCTCAGCGGGGTGCGGTAGAGGTGCACAGTGGGAGAAACTCGTAGGAGGGGAGACTACGGGGGGCGGATTATAAACGGCCACGGCGGGGAGATGGGATGTTAGCGGGCACATGAGAAGGTCCTTACGAGGTGAAATAGCCGCTGCGGCCTGCGAGTGCCCGGGAACCACACAAGGGTGAATCCCTCGAAACCATTGGTAGGGGTGACGGCTAGGTTGATGCCCGTAGAAGGCGGCACGGGGAGTGAAAAAAACTTGGAACTTCCTCCAGAAGCAGAGTAATCAACTTCATCATCATCGTAATCGTCCTCATCAGAGCAGTCCTTTACAAGCACATGATCAGGGGTAGAGGGAGAAGGGACAAACGGTTGAGGAACAGACCCTTCCTTAGCAAAAATTAAAAATTTATCGAATTTGGACCCACCGGCCACCGCTGCGGGTGGGAGAGTGGGAATCGGAGGAGAGGGAAGAAGAGGAGGAGGGGGTGGAGGAGCGTGGGGAGTGGCTAGAGCAAGAACGAGGAGTTATCATGTAAGCTGTTGAATATGTGCGGGGGTCGGCGTGTATTGCGCTTGTTTTTGGCCATGGAGAAAGTGTAAAGCGGGAGATAAGCGGGGAAGAGGGGAAGCTACGATGGCAGAAATTTCAAATTTTCAGGTGGCGCCATGGACAAAAAAAAACTATTCCGTGGGGGAAGGAGAGCTTCTCTCTCTTGTTTCTCTCTCGGGGCTTACACTAGCGAGAGCTCTTTCTTGCGAGAGCTCTTTCTTTTTTGATCAAATGTAAGTATATAAAAGATCAAAAAATATACATTGCTTGGAAACCCGGCAAGTTCGAAACGGGATGAACAAAAAGGGAGACAGACTCCCTTAGAGTCAGAAACAACAACCACTAAATGGAAAAACATCATAGAAGCAGACAGACAAGGGTTATGAGAGCAACCCAAAAAATCTAGAAGGTTCCAAACCTAACACAAAGCAAAAAACGGGACAAAAGAGCATCGATAACCATAAAGAGATTATACAAGAAATAACAAAAAACACGCAATAAACTTGACCCAAAGCAAGCCGGGCCAAGAACACTAAGAAGCGGAGAGAAGGATCACCAAGCCGGTGGTCATCAAAGCGGAGCTACAAGCCGTTGAAGGGGAGCCCGGCGACATCGGCAACGAAGAAGAGCAAGCGCGGCCAAGACAAAGGAAGCCATGTGAAGGAGACGAGATGTCAAAGCACGGCCAAAACTAAGCACGAAGTCGGCAATGGCGGCTAGCAAGTGGATTGTGACCATATGCAAACTCCCAGTGAGACAAAGTAAGCCATTTGAAGGAGACGAGATGTCAAAGCACGGCCAAAGTCAAGAACCAAAGTCAACAATGGCGGCCCGGCAAGTGGATCTCAAGCAATCACGACCACGTGCAAGAACGAGGCAAGTCACGAGACTTTCCCACACGTCCGAGGATCAAAGAATGGCCAATCGAGTGCACCAAGTAATGAATCCCCATGCAAGAGCATACGGATGCCATTTTGCAATACAACCGAGAGAATAAAGAGGAGCCGATCCATGAGCCCCCGGCGTGACCATCCATGCGGAGCGTGCCCATCCATGCGGAGACAAAGAAAGTCATCCTTACGAGAGACGAGACGGCCCCGCCTGTGTCGATAAAAGCGGCCATTTGAAACACCAAGCACAAAAGGCCACCATGCGAGGCCAAAAAGAGATACCAAGCACGGATCAAGAAAAAAGAGCGAGAAAACTTGACCGCGCCAATGAGGAACCGGAGCGAGAGCAACGGCCCGGCATGGACTCTTTAATGAAGAGACGTGGACCCATCCAAGCGAGAAAATAGAGCAACCCCAACTTCTCCAATCGGGAGGGACGCCGAGACATCCATGCGTAGGCTCTACTAGGCAAGATCATGCGGTCCGTACGGAGAACACAAAGAAGCAAATAACTCGACCAAAGAGACCATAACCAACGACTTGCATGGTCGCGGCCAACATGGAGAGAAAAATGAATGGAAAACCATGAAAAGCAGTGCGGAATTTGCGAAAGAGAGAAGTAATGGAGGCTGCATGTCTTTGTCGAAAATTCTTTTGTTCCTCTCCTCCCGAGATAATGTAAACAAGGATACCAAGAGAGACACGCCTCATTCTTTCATCGGCATTGTTGCCGCCCCTACTGCGCCCCGAATGGCACTTCGATGGTGGACATGCGCCTAGTGATGCGCGCCGGGATCTAATCAAGCTGCGAGGAGGAGAGAGGTCCGAGTGGCGGCTAAAGAATAGGTGGGCCGTGGGACTCCTCATCCACACAGCGAGAAAACACACGTTGGGTCCATTTGAAGGAAATGAAGTCGATCTCGGTACGCGACCTACCCGGAACGCCCGACCATAAAGTAAAGCTGTATCTAGGCATGGACCATGACTCCCATACAACCCTTTTCCAAGGCCTTGGAGGGCTTCGAGGCCGCGAGAAATCATAAGCATGAGTTGTGAAAGGGCCAACGAGAGGTGCTCCGGCTTTCCAACAACGAGAGAGCTTGAGGCAGGTTGCCCCCCTTATCAACAAGAGTGTCCCGAAAGGTAAGAATGGATTTCCACAAAGGAGATGAGCATGGGTGGCTGTAGAGTCCCAAATGGTGAGTGTGTAAGTAGAAGTGATGTACCCATTGAATCCAAACGGAGTGCAGCTTCAAGATGAATATTCCGAGTTGTTTAGCAAGAAAGCATTATTACGAGCTCTAATGTCAAAAAGACCCGACCCACCTTCGGTCTTAGGAAGACAAACCATGTGCCAAGCAACCGGTGCGGATTTGTTCCTAGAGACGGAACCGGACCACGGGAAATTACGACATATACAAATGATTTGTTTGAGGACGGTATCGAGGAACGGGGAAAATGTTTAGCTAGAATTGAACCATGCCATATAGAGCAGGACTTAGCGGCTCCACTGCCGCGAGATAGGCGAGGTGCTTCCCTAACCAACCCTGGATTGCCGGCTCAAGCTTATGGAGAAGAGGAGAGTATTGAGTGGCGGCAAGGAGTCGCGTGGGGGCGAGGGGTACACCAAGGTAGCGGAAAGGAAATGACCCTTCAACAAACCCGGTATCGGAGAGAAGGAGTTGTTTCATGTTGGGTGATACACCTCCAAAAAATATGAAGGATTTTTGGCATTAATGTCCGGCCCGAGGTTCTCCCAAAGATGGCCGATTCTTTGAAAGCAGTGGTAGCCGAAGGCCTATCTCCCCCGAAAAGTAGAATAACATCATCGGCAAAGGCCGGATGACAAATACCAAGAGTGGCACACTTCGGGTGAAAGCGAAAGCCCGGGAGACGAGAGAAGCCATGTGAAGCATCCCAGGAAAGGTATTCCATGCAAACAATAAATAGATAGGGCGATAATGGATCACCTTGTCGAACACCATTCATCCCATGAAAAAACCCATAAAGGCTTCCATTAACAGCCCCACGAGTAGGAGGCTGTTTCAACGCATTGCATCACTAAGTGCACAAACCGACATGGAAACCCAAGCAACAACAACAGGTGGCGGAGAAAAGGCCGTTGAACTGAGTCAAATGCTTTCCTGAAATCAATCTTCATCATGCATCGAGGAGAAGTCCGTTTACGTTCCTAGTTTCGAAGAAGCTCTTGAACTAAATGAATGTTATACGCCATCAAACGACCCCCTAGAAAGGCGTTCCGCAATGGACTAATAATAGTAGCAAGAGCATGGGAAAGCCTAGAGCAAGAATCTTGGCAATCACCTTATAAATCACATTACAACGGAAATCGGACGAAAATGCGGGACGAGAGGAAGCATTGGCTAATTTGGGAACAAGGGCAATGATGCGGTGATTAATTTGCTTGAGGAGAGCACACGACTCAAAGAAATCCCCTTGACAAGACAAAAGTCACGACCAACAACATCCCAAGACTTTTTGAAAAAGCAAGAGGAGAATCCATCGGTCGGGGCTTTGTCATCATCCATAGCAAAAGAACGTGTTTGATGTCGCATCGGACAACGGAGTAAGAAGAGAAGTAATAGAAGCGGTGTCTAGGCAAGGGCCATGTTGAATAACATTAATATCCGAGGGGGAGAGTGTCCTTTGAAGTGCCAAGCAGCCCGACTATAATAGTCCACAAAGACGGCTCGACTTCATCCATAGAAGAAGTGAGAGAGCCATCGCTGCGTTGGATGGCAGGAATAAAATTCTGCCCGTGCTTCCTATTCATGAGGGCATGAAAGAAGGAGGTGCCTTTATCACACGCCTTGAGAAATTTGCACTTAAGCTTTTGGGAAAAAAACTGTTGTTCAGCTGCCTTAAGATGAAGAAGATTCGCGGAGGTGCATGTCCACTTCATGAAGTTGAGCATTCTCCCTGTCATTAGAGAAGAGAGTTTGATGTGCATCCAGAGCAGCTTCAGCACGAGCAACCCTCTCAGAAATGTGGCTGTAATGAAGATTATTGAGCTCCCGTAGAGGCCCCTTAAGATGTTTCAAGCGCTTACAGAGAATGAACATGGGAGTCCCTTGGGCGCATAATGCCCGATTAAGCTGCAACCAACTCCAAGAAACTAGGATGGTGAGACCACATATTAAAAAATTTAAAGCACTTCTTTCCCATAAGTTGCCGAGAGTGGAAAGAAAGTGCAAGCGAGGAGAATGATCGAGAGAATGCACCGGGATTGTCAAAGTGAACATGAAGCGAAGAGTGATCAAAAGACCAAAAAGGATTGACAAGTGCGCGGTCAAGCTTACTCCAAACTACGCCATTAGACCATGTGAAGTGACAACCGGAGTAATTTAAATCGGTTAATCCAAGATCGAGCAGCCTTGCACTGAAATCGCGGTTTCATAGTTGGACACGGGCTCTCTCGATGCTTGTCGATTGAGAAAGAAGAGAATTGAAGTCCCTAAAACAAGCCAAGGGGAATGGGGACTCCAGTTCCTCAAATCGGTCAAAGAGATCTCCGATACGTTTTGTGTTCAATTAAGTCGACATTGGCCAGTAGCGGGGTTTCGAGAGAACAATTATTCTAGGCTGTTGAGGTAGCGGCGGCATTAGTCAAAACCTTCCATTTTTTTCAATCGAAATTTACGCATCAAAGCCACTTTGGACGAAACCAATTTGGTTTCCAAAAGACCACGAGATATCTAATTTATTCTTCCGCATGAGGTTGGCAACCTCATGTTGCTTCGAAGGGTTGTTTAACCCTCGATATTCCAACTGCGAATCAACATAAAGAGGAGGGGGTGGGAAGTAACCCCTCGCCGTACCGGGGCATCACCCATGTGTTCTTGAGCCCTTTTCCTTGTGGGCGGACCCGGATAGTCTAGATGGACAATGACCTGATGCGCCTGAAACCACAGATTTGCCCTTGTCAATCCTATGGCCAGCCAAAGCTGTAGGAGCCAAAACTGTAGGAGCCAAAGCATTTGTGTTATTGGCAACAGGGAGAGGCGGAGTAGGCTGGCGGTCGTGGTGAACCAAATGAGGATTCTGCGGAGCCAAGCAAGACGGAGAGCCAGAAGAAGGCCTTGAGGGGGGGAGGTTTGCGTTTAACTTTTTTATTTCGAACAACCTCCCAAGCACCAGAGGTAGACACAGCTTCACCATTGGCAGAAGCAAGGTCAACTTCAGCCGGCGGGGGATGAGGTCCACGATCGGCGGGAAGGTTGGCCTCACGGAATATCAACTACAACGGCGTCACCCCGAGGCCCCAAACGATTGAAAACACTAGTCCCGCCATTAGAGGCTGGAGCAACGGAGTCATGGGCCCGTGCGGTTGAAACATTGGTAAGGTGGGATTTAGAGCAAGTGGAAGTAATGTGACCAAGAATCCTGCAATGCTTGCAAAAGCGTGGGAGGGTCTCGTAGACAACTTGTTGGTGAAGTATCTTGCCATTAGGTAGAGTAACCTCAATAGAATAAGGCAAATCGAGAGAGCAAATTAACTTCAACCAAAACCCTGGCATACGATAGCTTGGACATGGAAGAAGTGAGCATGTCACTTTGAATAGGCTTACCGAGTACCTTGGCAATTTTGGATAAACATTTGAGTGACCGGCATTTGAGAGGGAGATTAGGGAATTTAACCCAGGCCAAGGGACAGTGTGCATATCGGAGAAGCGAAGTCAAAGTATTACGGCATTGCTCTAAGAATTAAGGGTCTACCATAAACAAGATACGGGCCACCGAGATAAAACATTCAATTTATCTTTTTCATTTGCAAATTTAAAAATTAGCCAACCGGAGGCATGAATAGTCAAAGATGCTTCACGGTGCCGGGAATTAACAATGAGATTTTGCAAAGCTTTGAAGCCTGGTGAACGTCCGGCAATATGGCCAGGCAAGGCTCGGCTTCCAAAGATCACATTTAGCATCTAAATCCTCATCAAGCAGATTGCAACCCCGAGTTTCAGTAAAGATAGAATAATGGAGCAGTTTGGGGCAACTATTAATGTTACGATTAGGGGCAAACAAATTACGCCAAGCATTAGCTGGAGGCTCAGAAGGATTAAGAGTTTCACTTACTGTAGCTGCCAAAGGAACATTCACCTCCGCGGGGAGCAACGGGGAGGGACGTGGCACGCACCGGGGAAGCAAGCGGGGCCGAGTGAGCACCGATAGGAGAAGCAGCAGGGACGGAGAGGGCCTCAAAAACTGAGGTGGTGAAGAATTTAGACCCTCCAGCATAGCCTTCTCCAGATGAGGCATAATCCACCTCCTCTTCATCAAGAGCATCATCGTCAGAATAATCTTCCACAAACACATGGTTGATATTGGGGGATGGGTCAACATGGAGCGGAGGTTGAAAGCTGTGTGAAGAGGAGGGGACATGGTGATTAGACTTGGGAAGCGCTGAATTGAAGACAACAGGCGGGCTAGGATTTGAATTTGAAATGGAGGGAGCAAAAGTAGAATGAACGGTGCGAGACGAGGCCACTAAAGCAAGAACAATGCGGTCATTCAAAAGGCGAGAATCGGCCAAAGATTCTTGTTTAGGCTTAGATTTATGGGACCTAGCCTTCTTCTTTTTGTTCGCCATAGACAACAGAACAAAGGAAGAAGGAGAGCAAACAATGGCAGAAGATCAAACACGAGGGAAAAGCTTCACACCGAAGGAGAGCATCTCTCTCTAAATTCTCTCTCAATAATTCTTTCTTAACTTAGAGCTCTTTCTTTCTTTCTTTTTTTATCAAATGTAAGAATATTATAGATCAAAAAGAGCAAGACAAGCTTGCAATACAAGGTTGGAAAAGCGTGGCAGCTGTACATACACCGGCAAAGGGAACAGACTCCCTTGAACAAGCGTTAGCAAACACAAAAGGCGAGTGCAGGGGAACATTCTCCCCAGCACAAGCCAGTCCAAAAGGGAATAGAATCCTATAAACCAAAGCAAGGCCTATGGGAACATGCTCCCACTAAGCCGAAGAAGCAGAACCAACAGCAACAAGACAGCCTTGACCACTGACTACAGACCAAAAGCCACAACCAGCAAACAAGCTTGCCACCAAGGAGCAGCGGAATCCAGCACAAAAACAACAAACAAGCCTATAAAGGCACCACCAGAACAGCATCCAAGCTATCCCAACAAGCAGGCCGAAACCAACAGGCTTTCTAGATGGGGAAAACACGCACAAAGCTCGGGACCCGCGGCCAAAATCCGGGAGGCAACCGGCCCGGTGCAATAAAAAGCCGAAAAACAGAACCAAAGTCTTGACCAGGCGAAGGAGGCAATAGGCCCCGGCTATCAAAACAAGGAAGCAACCGGACCGAATGAGCGGCAACATCCCGCAACCCAAACAAGCAATGCAAAACAGGCCTGGCAAGGCGGAACTATGGTGCACCAACATGAAGACAGACCTATAAAGGCAACACCAGAATACAATACTAGAAATCTTAAATAGACACAAGGATATAGTCCTTGGCCACCATTCCGCAATATCAAAATATATCAAAGGAAGGAGGATGGGATTGAAGCTGTGCCTCCCTGGATTACGGAATCGTCAGTAGGAGGAGCTGTTGGAAGCACCAATCTTGTCAAACAATCCTGATGCGCAAAAGCGAGGCGGCAACTTTGCTCCTAGTCAAGTATTGCCTCGAGGAGGTAATGGGGCGACGGTGTCAAGGCGATCCGTAGAGACGAGAACAACCCGAGGAGAGTCGCGAAACATCGGGGGATCTGGGCGAGAAGCCATTTTTGCCGTTTGCGCACGGAACAATCAACTCTCTCTTCAACAGCTACAGCTGCCTCAGCAGCCATTGGGTCAACCTCCGGTTCGCCTTGAGGTTCCTCCCTGAAGGACTGCTTTTCAACAGCCTCTGTATCAGCTGAGGGAGAAGTGTATCCTGAGGAACGGGGGGCTGTGGGAGGGGCTTTTTGCGCTTATGTTTGGAAGATTTAGAGCAAGCATAATTGAAATGTCCTAGAGATTTACATTGCTTGCAAAACCGTGGCAAAGATTCATAAGACACTTCCTGAGATATCGAAACACCATTGGGGAGGGTGATGTTGATCAAAGATGGGAAGTCAGCAAGTAAATCAACCTCAACCAGCACTCGGGCATAAGAGAGCCGGGTCATAGAGGCTGTTGGGGGATCAGCATGCATTGGTTTCCCTATCACACTTGCTAGCTTAGAAAGGCACAATGGTGACCAGCACTGAAGAGGCAAATTAGGAAATTTGACCCAAGCGGTAGCCGAATCATATCGGAAGTATCAAAATCAAAATAATCGGGCATATGTTTTAATATCAGCAGTAGGCCAAAAACATGGTAAGGCCCTCCATGTAGCACGACAAGCATGTCCAATTCAGAAGAAAACTTGAAAATAAGCCACCCAGAATCATGCATGGAGAAATTCACATTACATTTCCAGGTAGAATGGACATATTTAGAGATGGACGTATATCCTGGGAACTTCCCAGCTATGAACCCAATTAAACAAAGCTACCACAGTTCTTTATAACCTCCAAAATCAGAATCTAAGAGATGACAGGACGATGTAGATAAACTCGGTGAAATGCACCAAAGAGGAAGACGATGGAACTGTGGTACCGGATAATGGTGAGGGGGAGAAGACCCGGGGTTCCACTGAAGGAGCGACACCATGAAGAGGGGAAGACGTAGAAGGACCAAGGTTCGCTGAAGAGGCTTGGCCTTGCGATGGGGGAGACAGCGAAGGAGCAATTCCCACCATCGGGTTACCAGCGCCAAACCGTGAGCTCGGAGAACCAACCTCAACAAAGGGACCACGTCGTGGTCTAATAGAGACGGGGAAGATGCAAGAGGTGCACGGGGCTTAGAGGAAGATGTTGGAGGAGCAAGTGGAGGTGTGCCTTTGGATAGCCCTCTTTCGATTCTTCCTGCGAACCCTAGCTTCACAATTGGAAATAACAACATCTGCAAGAGAAATGGTTGTTCGTGGAGGGACGGAGAGGGGGTGAGATGGACCGAGATGGACCGGAAGAGTGATGTCCACATGGAGAAACACTTCGACTCAAAGATCGTTTGGGCATTTGAGGAAGAAGGGTGCATCTTGCGAGGAATCGTAATCACGCTTGGGCAAACGCGCAAAGACCGATGATTTTTTCTTAGACTTGGCCATGAATTAATTATGCCAAGAGAATATGAGAAGAGCCAATGAGAGTGCGAGATAACAAGAGATGAAACGTTGCACAAGAAAATGGAGAACGGGAACGATGGCGAATTTTCCACTTCCCGCAACCGAGAGCTTCTCTCTCTTGTTTCTCACTCGCTCTTTCTTTTTTTTTTTGATCAAATGTAAGAATATATTAAGATCAAAAGTAACTATGCAACAAAACGACAAAAACAAATTATATACGAGATAGGAGGGTAACACGTACCCTAAACAAAACCGGGAACATGCTCCCTAAAAAACAACAGAAATAAGAAACAACTCCATGACCAACAATAGTCACCGAGAAATCATCATCACGCAGATAAAACATGCAGAAGTCTTGCATGCCATGAAGGACCAGACCATAGAAGCCGAAATCAAGCTGAGCTGTGCAGCCCCGCAAGCCATCTTCCACCAGGGATTAAAGAAGCATCAGCCTAACACAGCCAAAACAGCCCAAAAGCAGCAAACGACATTGCATGCAGACAGGAACAGAAGAACCATGCAGAGTCAACACAACCAATCAACGACAGACACCCGCCATAATAACAGCCACAACAAAGCCATCAACCATCTCGTTCATGAACAGAACCCAGCAGAGACAAGGAAACCCATGCATGTCCAGCCTACGTGTTACAGCATAAGGGACAGAGACATCCCACCATTTCAGTTAAACGACGACGAAGAATCCATGCAGGGACGTGGAACGTGGATATCATCAGCCAACCATGCAGAGATGATAAAGGCTCAGCAGGAAACAGCCAATACAAAACAAATAAATAAATACACGTGGGCCGCCAGGATCACAAGCTTCCAAGATAAGAACCAGCCAATCAGAGATGCTCATCCCCAGCCAGAATAAATACAACGTAGAATGCCATGCAAACACCATGCAGTATTTAATGAACCAAAGAGAACAGGTAAATGAAGAAGGTTTGCCAAACGAACTGAAATCCACCCCCACATTTCCCCATATTTGGAAGAGCCACGGAGATCCATGTTCAACAAACAGTATGCTGAAGCAGAGAAGCCAAAGCAGCAGGATCACGACTACTGCCATTAGAGGCACAACACTGTTATCACATCCAAAAGAGAGATCACCAGGCAACATTAATGGGTGTGTGAATTTTCTCGTGGAAATGCAGAACCATGAAGAAAAGAATTTGAAATTTCCGAAAGACAAGGTCAGGTAAGGTACTCTTGCCCTCAAAAATTCTTTTGTTCCTCTCCTCCCATATCAAGTATACTATCATGCTGAGAGAGGCTCTACGCATTCTTGCCTCTAAATTCTTCTTTCTTGAAGGCAAACCTCTCACTGCACTCTTGAGAGTGGCCATACGCTTGTTTAATTTCAGCCAGGCTTTAATCTTGTTCCAAAGAGAAGATGTCCAAGTGCAACCGAAAAACAAATGACCATGGCTCTCCTCTTCCTGTGTACAAAAGGTGCAAAATGTGTCAGTGGGAATGAACCTCGGTCTATCTCTGGTTCGGAGCTTCCCAAGCATAGCTAGCCATAATATGAAGTTGCATGCAGGCGAGACCATTGCTCCCAAACTATCTTCTCCCATGGAACAGCTGAACTTTGGGGCCTAAGAGAAGCATAGGCATTAGAAGTAAATCCACCTTCTCTCCGCTCCCAGTCGGCCATTAGATCAATAACTACTAGATGACTCCCATAGCTCTGGACAAGCTGGTTCTTGAGAAGAACGATAGACTTCCACAGTGGTGATGAAGCTTTATGAATCTGAACATTCCAAATGGAGTTGGCATGTAAATAGTAGTGGTGTATCCATTGTATCCAGATGGAATCCACTACGGTGGATGTTCCGAGGGCTGTTTGGCAATGAAACTGTTATTGTTACCGATTTGAATATTAAGCGGACCCAGTCCTCCCTTATTCTTTGGCGGGCAAACCGTTTTCCATGCCACAAGAGCGGACTTACTTCGGCATATATCTCCGTCCACGGGAAGTTTCGACGAGAGACAAGTAATTTGTCGATGACAAGCACACGGCATAGGAAAAATGCTAACCCGAATTGCACCATACCATATAAAGCGACTTAATGAGTGATTGTGCATCAAAAGTATCATTAAGTCTCTTATTTTACATATGTATTTATTATTTTTATTTGGGTTTTTTATAATAATTGATGTGCTTTTTAGTAATGAAGTTTCTTTTAATGTCTCGATAGGTTTTTGGAGCTTAAATGAATTATTTGAGAAAATTCAACGTCGGAATTCGGAACAAAGAATTGAAGAGAAATTTAGTTGAAGATTGAAGCAAATCTTGGTTCAAATAAGTGCTCCAAATTTGCCCCAAAAATCAATTCAAGTCCAATTCTAGAAAAGAATATCATATGATTTATTTCAAGCCCAAACATGCCTTATGTTGTGTGCAAACTTCAACCATCAAACACTCAAGGTTTCAAAGTCAATCTTAGCCCAAATAATAGGTACATTTGTATCCTTATTTGATGCTTAAATTCAGCCCCAAATCAGCCCCAAATCAGCCCCAAATCACCTTCCAAATCAGCCCAAACACAATCCATGATCCTACATGTCCACACAATAAATAACATTTGATTTATTTGGGTAATTCATTGATCCAAGAGGGCAAGCACATGGATGGAAAGCTGGAGGGGACATTGTGACATTATTTTGGGTCAAAAGAAGAAAGAGACAACTCATAAAGGAGGAAGAAAAACGTGCACCAAAGTGTTCTCCAAGCTGGCCTGGTTTGATTTTCCAGAACACCTTTCGGTGTTTTGTCCATAACTTTTGACTCAGATGTTCAAATGAGCTGTTCTTTAATGATCTGGAAAGCTAACAGAATGGCCTATAAATATGTCTCTAATAGCCATCTCCAGAGGAGGCTTCAAAAAGGGTCGAATTGCTGTCCAAAGTTAGAGTCAGATTTGTGTCCGAATTTTTACTGAAATTGTGTTGTGTTCTTCTTTATAGATTTCGGTTCTTTAGCTTGTAAAACTCATTATTTCAGTTTGATTCAAGTCATTTTATGTTTATTAAAGTGTTATTATATATAATCATGGTTGGCTAATCTTCTTCTTGGATCCAAATCAAGGATGATGGTGGTTGAGGTGAGTTCTTTAAGATATGAATGAATCTTAATGTCTATCTTTTCATTTTCTTCATGAATGTTTATTATTGCAAAGAAATTTTAGAAATCATTTAGGTAATGTTATAATCTTGAATTTTTATGCACAAACCTTAGTTTTGGTATAGAGATTGCTTGATTCAATGTCTTACTTAATATGAAAATACTTGTTCATTCTTAAGCAATAATCAATCTTCATCCTTTTAAACTTCATTGTAATATCTTCCGATCTAATATCACCATCGTTGATATTAGGTTGAGTTATCTTATATATGTTGAAGGAATCACCAATACATCACCATTAAAATTGATTTGGACCAAGACTTACTTTTTCTTGTCATTTAAAATTTATTTACACTTTTTCATCTTTGAAAACAAATCCATCAATCATTTTCAACCAAGTTATTGTTAATTTAATTTCTCTTGAGTTTTGTTTTGTTACCTAGCTTAATTTCCAGATCTAGCTCTCTGTGGATATGACCTCGATCTTACCGAGTTAATTGCTACATCGCACACTCGTGCACTTGCGAGTTAAAACAAGCCGAACATAAAAAGCGGTCAAGCAATTTTGGCGCCGTTGCTTGGGGAGCTAGCAAGCAAAGGTAACAAATTTCTATTTGATTATTGGAAAACAAAAAAAAATACATAAAAATAAAAAATCAAATGGCTGGTTTTACCGCCTAAAAAAAAAAATGACCTCAACTTTTCGGATATTGGATTGTGGAATTGGACTATTAATTGTTGGATTTTGGTTGGTTCAACCATTTTTCTTTTATTGTCTATTCTAATTAGTTTATAATATTTATTGTTTATATTATAAAAAGGTTGGTTTTACCGCCTCTTGTTTATTTTATTTTATTTTGTTGTTTATTGTTGTTATTTTTCTTATATTTATTGTCGAAGTGTTTGGCGGTACTACCGCCTTTTTGTTCATTTTATTTTATTTTGTTGTTTATTGTTGTTATTTTTCTTATATTTATTGTTTGAAGTGCTTGGCCGGTATTACCGCCTTTTTATTCATGCTTGTTATAATTATCTTTTAATGTTTATTGTTGTTAATATTGCTTATTAGTTGGAGAATTTCTTAATTTGTTGTATTTTTATTTTTGAGCTATTAATTTATCTTTTACGTTTCATTTACTTTTATTTGCAATCTTCTTTTTCTTTTTCTTTGTTTTTCCTTTCCTTTCGTATTCATATAATTGTTATATTATTGTTTTTTTTATCATGGCTAATGTTGAAGATGTAGAGGGTGAAGGGAGTGTTCAAGGTAATGGACCTCCACAATTCAATGATCAACCTAATTTTCGAACTCTTAGAGAGTATCTTCACCCAGGCTAGACAAAGTACACCTTCGTGTATTATCTTACCTCTTAACCAACAAGCTTTCAATTTGAAACCGGGCATGATTCAACTTCTTCCCACATTTCACGGTATGGATTACGAAAATCCATACATACACATTAAGGACTTTGAAGAGGTATGTAATACTTTTATTGATAGAACATGCACCGAGGAAACTATTCGTCTTAAATTGTTCCCATTCTCTCTAAAGGATAAAGCCAAGCTTTGGCTAAACTCCTTGCGTCCTAGGTCTATAGGTACATGGAGAGAAATGCAAGCTGAATTTTTGAAAAAATACTTCCCCACTCATGGGACGGCGGCCTTACAACGTCAAATGATGAATTTTTCTTGTAGTCCAAATGAGTCATTTCACCAAGCTTGGGAAAGGTTCAAAGACTTGTTAAATGCATGCCCCCACCATGGTTTTGAGATGTGGAGGTTAGTGAGTTTCTTCTACGACTCTCTTACGCATGATTTTAAAAAGCTAGTGTCAACCATGTGTAATGGTGAGTTTTATGACAAAGAACCAAGTGAAGCCTTTGATTTCTTTGATCAATTGGCTGAAAACACAAAGCAATGGGAGACTTCTCTCCCACTTCATGTTGAGTCTAGAAACACCATTTCTCATTCAAGTGGGAAGTTCCAATTGAAAGAGACTGATGACCTCAATGCTAGATTAGCCTCATTGGCTAGGAAAGTAGAGTCTCTTGAGATTAAAAAAGTGCATGTCATGAGTGAACAACAAGAGGAAAGTTGTGTTGTTTGTGAGAGCAAAGGGCATAGGACAAGCGAGTGTCCTACCATTCCAGCCTTCAAGGAAGTGTTATATGGCCAAACTTCGATTCAAGTAATGTTAGAAAGCCATTTTCAAACCAAGTAGGCAATCCCTACTCGAGACCTACAATCTGGATGGAGGAACCACCCAAATTTTGGATGGAGAAATGAGGGCCCTTCGAGTACCTCAAACATTTCAACCTCCACCCCAACCATTTCATGCTCCCACACATAACACATACCAACCACCTCATAAGAGATCCCTAGAGGATACTCTTCAACAATTCATGCAAACACAAGGAGGAATCAACAACCAAGCTTATAAATTTCAAGACCAGACCAATAGGACCTTAGATGACATTCGAAGTCAACTAACCAAGTTGACTCAATCACTAAGCATTCAAGAGAAGGGAAAGATCCCGGCTCAACCAATGCCAAATCCTAGAGGTCGGTACACATGAGTGAATCCTCATCTAGTGAACCTTCAAACCATGAACAAGTCCAAGCCATCACTACCCTTAGAAGTGGAAAGATTATTGACAAAGCTATAGGTTTTGGGATTCCTAGAAGTATTGTGGAGGAGGAATCTAGGCAAAGTGAAGAGGAAATCAAAACACAAGTGACAAATGAGAGCTTGAGTGACAAAGAAGGTGAGACAAATGAGAAAGAGATGAGTGAGAAAGGAGATGATTCAAGCAAAATTGGAGTCAAAGTGAGTGATTTAGAATTTGTTCCTAGAGCACCATTTCCACAAAGGTTAGGGAAACCTAAACATGATCTTATGAACTCGAGAAATCTATGAATTGTTCAAACAAGTGAAAGTCAACATTCCACTCCTTGATGCAATTAAACAAGTCCCATCTTATGCAAAGTTCCTCAAGGACTTATGCACAGTCAAAAGGAGATTGAATGTGAAAGAAAGAGCCTTTCTAACTGAACATGCTAGTGCCATCATCCAGTTTAAGACCCCTCCCAAATACAAAGATCCTGGTTGTCCTACCATTTCATGCATTATTGGAAATCATAAGATAGACCAAGCTTTGTTAGATTTAGGAGCAAGTGTGAATTTGATACCCTACACTTGTTTACGAACAATTAGGTTTAGGAGGAATCAAGCCTACTCGAATCACCCTTCAATTAGGCGATAGGTCAATCAAGATTCCTAGGGGTATTGTTGAGGATGTGTTGGTCCAAGTAGATAAATTCTACTTTCTGTTGATTTTGTAGTGTTGGACACCGCACCTATTCAAGGTTCTAATGCTCCCATCCCAGTCATCTTAGGTAGACCTTTCCTAGCTACATCCAATGCTTTAATCAACCTGTAGGAATGGGGTGATGAAATTGTCTTTTGGGAACATGACTGTGGAGATGAACATATTCAATGTCTCCAAACAAATTGGTGAACACGAGGACATTAGAGAGGTGGATTTGATCCAAACAAGTTTGTCAAGAACACTTTGAGAGAGAATGGATAAAGGATCCATTGGAGAGAACTTTAATTCATGATGAAAGATTTTATTCTTTGGAATGTGTTGATGAGGAAGTAAGAGAACTCGAGACTTATCTAGATCCAATGCCTCTTATGTCAATAGGTCAATGGACCCCATCGTTTGAGCCTTTGATTTCACCCCAAGTGAAAGCCGAGGCATCTCTTGTCCAACCTTATAAACCGGAAAGGAAGCCTTTCTTAAGAGTGATCTTAAATATGCATTTCTAGGGGAAGATGAATCATATCCTATTGTGATTTCATCAAAACTTAGCATAGAGCAGGAACAAGAACTTTTGAGAGTGGTGAGAAAACACAAGAAAGCAATTGGGTGGACTATTGCGACTTGAAAGGAATTAGCCCTCTTTTATGCACACATAGAATCTATCTTGAAGAAGAGGCTAAAACTGTAAGGCAAATGCAAAGACGATTGAACCCAAACATGAAGGAAGTAGTAAGATGTGAAGTGCTTAAGCTACTTGATGCGGGTATCATTTACCCCATTGCAAACTCAAAATGGGTTAGTCCAACCCAAGTTGTCCCTAAAAAATGCGGAGTCACGGTAGTGAAGAATGAAAATAATGAGCTAGTACCAACTAGAATCCAAACTGGATGGCGTATGTGCATTGATTATCGTAAGTTGAACATGGTGACTAGGAAGGATCATTTTCCACTTCCATTTTTAGACCAAGTGCTTGAAAGAGTAGCCTAGGAAGAGCTTTCTATTGTTTTCTTGATGGATACTCGGGTTACAACCAAATTGAGATTTCTTTAGAAGACCAAGAAAAAACCACTTTCACTTGTCCTTTTGGTACCTATGCTTATAGAAGAATGCCTTTTGGCTTGTGTAATGCACCGACCACTTTTCAAAGGTGTATGATGAGTATCTTTAGTGACATGGTGGAAAATTTTTTGGAAGTTTTCATGGATGATTTTTCGGTTTATGGGGATTCTTATGAGTTGTGTCTAATGCATTTAGAAAAAGTTCTTGAAAGGTGTGAAGAGAGGAATCTTGTACTTAATTGGGAGAAATGTCATTTTATGGTGACACATGGCATTGTCTTAGGTCACATTGTCTCTTCAAAAGGGATAGAGGTAGATAAGTCAAAGGTTGAAGTCATTCAAAAATTACCTACCCCTCGGATTGTGAAAGATGTGAGATCCTTTTTAGGACACGCTGGTTTTTTACCGAAGATTCATTCATTCTTTTAGTACCATTGCCAAACCATTGTGTAACTTGTTGTCACAAGATGTTCAATTTGATTGGACATCAAAATGTCAAGAAGCTTTTGAAAAGCTTAAAGGGTTGTTGACCCTTGCACCAATCATGCAAGCTCTGATTGGTCTTTACCATTTGAAGCGATGTGTGATGCTAGTGATTTTGCGGTAGGGGGTTGTTTTAGGACAAAGAAAAGATAAGAAACCTCATGTCATTTATTATGCTAGCAAGACTTTGAATGATGCTCAATTGAATTACACTACAACCGAAAAAGAACTTTTAGGCTGTAGTATTTGCATTGGACAAGTTTAGGTCTTATTTGGTTGGATCTCTTGTTATTGTTTTTTTGCGATCATGCGGCATTGAAATACTTGCTCACAAAACAAGATGTCAAGCCACGTTTGATTCGATGGATCCTCTTACTCCAAGAGTTTAACCTTGAAATTCGAGATAAAAGGGAGTAGAGAATGTAGTGGTGATCATTTGTCCGTCTTTCAAGCTATGAGACCACAATTGATGAATCTCCAATAAATGAATTCTTTGTCGATGAAAATTTATTTTGTGCGGAGTCTTGTTTCCTACATTGGCTCTCCATGGTATCTTGACATAGGAAATTACCTAGCCACAAGTCGATTCCTTCTCATTGGTCTAAACTTGACAAACAAAAATTCTTGCGTAACATGCGCACCTTTTTTTGGGATGACCCCTACCTATTTAAATACCGCCCGACCAAATTGTTAGGCGGTGCATCCCGATCATGAAATTCCAAGTGTAATTAATTTTTGTCATGCATTAGCTTTGTGGTGGGCATTTCTCTTCCAAGAAAACCACTTTGCCAAGATCTTGCAGGTGTGGTTTTTATTGGCCCACCATGTTCAAAGATGTCCATGCCTTTCGTGTTGCATGTGACCGATGCCAACGACTAGGTAACCTTACTAGGCGTAACATGATGCCCCTAAACCCCATTCTTGTTTTGGAAATATTTGATTGTTGGGGGATTGATTTCATGGGACCTTTTCCAAGTTCATTTGGTTACCAATTCATCCTTGTAGTTGTTGATTATGTGTCTAAATGGGTGGAGGCCATTGCATCTCGAACCAATGACCATCGAGTTGTGGTCAAATTCTTGAAAGAAAATATTTTCTCTCGTTTTGGCATGCCCCGAGCTATGATTAGTGATGGGGGTAAGCATTTTTGTAACAAGCCCGTTGGGATTTTGATGAGAAAATATAGTGTAATTCACAAGGTCGGTACCCCCTATCATCCACAGACTAGTGGCCAAGGCTGAGTTGGCAAATAGGGAGATCAAGAACATTCTAGAGAAAACAGTCAATCCAAACCGTAAAGATTGGTCCCTACGACTAGTTGATGCTTTGTGGGCATATCGCACCTTGCTTACAAGACCTCTTTAGGAATGTCTCCTTATAGGCTAGTTTATGGAAAGCCTTGTCATCTCCCTGTTGAGATTGAGCACCGTGCATATTGGGCCATCCGGCAATTCAATGATAATGAAAACGAGGTTGGCAAAAATAGAAAGCTTCAATTGGATGAATTAGAGGAGGCGAGAAATGATGCATTTGAAAATGCAAAAATTTCAAAACATAAGATGAAAGCTTTGCATGATAAACACATTTTTAGAAAATCCTTTCATGTTGGTCAAAAGGTTCTCTTGTATAATTCACGATTACATCTCTTTCCTGGGAAGTTGAGGACAAAATGGATTGGTCCATTTGTGATTAAATCCATATCTGAGCATGGTGCATTTGAGGTAGAAAATCCTAAAAATGGAAATGTTTTCAAAGTAAATGGTCATCGATTGAAACCTTATCTTGAAAACTTTGTGGTGAAGTTGAGACATTGGATCTTGAAGATCCAATACCATTGTGGTATCGAAGTAATGAGTTTTTATTTTTATTTTTTTTATTTTTTTTTCTCTTTCTTCCATCTCTTATATTTTCTTGTTCATGCATTAGGGACAATGCATTATTTTAAGTTGGGGGGTGTGAGGTTCTTTATTTTCAAAAAAAAAAAAAAACATCAATGTTTTCTTTTAGTTGTGATATGCGGGTAAAAAAAAAATCAAGCAAGAAGTCGGCTCATGTCCAATTCAATCGGACATTCATCCTTGAGAACAAAAGGGGAGTAACAGTTTTCTAATCTTTATACTTTTCTTCTCTTTCTTTTTTACATTGAGGATAATGAAAAACTTAATTTTAGATATTTGATTATGTTGAATGCTTGAGATAACCATGCTTGTTAAAAAAAAAAAAAAACTTGCATTTGTATGTGAATGAGACTTGTTTAGGATCAACATTACATTTTTGGATTCATTATTGTGTTGAACATTGCATGCTTTAATTTGGGATAGATAATATCTTATAAAGCAAGATATAGCATACTTTTTTCTTAAGATTATTGAAGTACATCTTTCCTTGTAAAAGTTGTGTGAGTTGTGTGATTATGCATGAAAGATGAGTGTGATGCTTTACTTGTGATCATCCCTTTTGATCTAGTCCTAAACAAGGTTTAAGTAAATAGAGTAATCATTATTACACAAATGTGTACAAAGTTCTATCTACTCCAATGTTTTGAGTTGCTCGGTAACTAGGGGTATTCATCACAAATGTTTATCTTTACGTCAAACGGCGGCTTGAAATATGAGTATGCAAAGCACTTTAAGTTTGTGACTTTGTGAGTAACCGGGTGCATTCATCACAAATGTTTGTATTCGCGTCAAAAGGGAAGTGACCACTTAAAGAAAAAGAATAAATAATATCTTCAAAAAAAAAGAAAAAAAAAAGAAAAAAAATATATAGATATTTCTCTAGTTTGCTACCTTGTTTGTAGTAGTAAGAAGGGAAGATTACAAGTTGAGTTTTTGCGTGAATCAATTATGTTGGTTGCATGATAAATACGATTGAATTTGGAATTTTGTATGGATGTTTGATTTAGAGAATGTGAGTATGCTTATTTTTCTTTATTTGCTATTGTGTACACTAAGTTAAAGACACCAATGTTTGCATGATAGGTCCTTTAAGTGTGATGAGTCAAGCCTAATTATGTTATTATTATTCTTTTTATTTCAAAGGTTTTATGTTTTGTTTTGCTTGAGGACTAGCAAAATCTAAGTTGGGGGTGTGATTGTGCATCAAAAGTATCATTAAGTCTCTTATTTTACATATGTATTTATTATTTTTATTTGGGTTTTTTATAATAATTGATGTGCTTTTTAGTAATGAAGTTTCTTTTAATGTCTCGATAGGTTTTTGGAGCTTAAATGAATTATTTCAGAAAATTCAACGTCGGAATTCGGAACAAAGAATTGAAGAGAAATTTAGTTGAAGATTGAAGCAAATCTTGGTTCAAATAAGTGCTCCAAATTTGCCCCAAAAATCAATTCAAGTCCAATTCTAGAAAAGAATATCATATGATTTATTTCAAGCCCAAACATGCCTTATGTTGTGTGCAAACTTCAACCATCAAACACTCAAGGTTTCAAAGTCAATCTTAGCCCAAATAATAGGTACATTTGTATCCTTATTTGATGCTTAAATTCAGCCCCAAATCAGCCCCAAATCAGCCCCAAATCACCTTCCAAATCAGCCCAAACACAATCCATGATCCTACATGTCCACACAATAAATAACATTTGATTTATTTGGGTAATTCATTGATCCAAGAGGGCAAGCACATGGATGGAAAGCTGGAGGGGACATTGTGACATTATTTTGGGTCAAAAGAAGAAAGAGACAACTCATAAAGGAGGAAGAAAAACGTGCACCAAAGTGTTCTCCAAGCTGGCCTGGTTTGATTTTCCAGAACACCTTTCGGTGTTTTGTCCATAACTTTTGACTCAGATGTTCAAATGAGCTGTTCTTTAATGATCTGGAAAGCTAACAGAATGGCCTATAAATATGTCTCTAATAGCCATCTCCAGAGGAGGCTTCAAAAAGGGTCGAATTGCTGTCCAAAGTTAGAGTCAGATTTGTGTCCGAATTTTTACTGAAATTGTGTTGTGTTCTTCTTTATAGATTTCGGTTCTTTAGCTTGTAAAACTCATTATTTCAGTTTGATTCAAGTCATTTTATGTTTATTAAAGTGTTATTATATATAATCATGGTTGGCTAATCTTCTTCTTGGATCCAAATCAAGGATGATGGTGGTTGAGGTGAGTTCTTTAAGATATGAATGAATCTTAATGTCTATCTTTTCATTTTCTTCATGAATGTTTATTATTGCAAAGAAATTTTAGAAATCATTTAGGTAATGTTATAATCTTGAATTTTTATGCACAAACCTTAGTTTTGGTATAGAGATTGCTTGATTCAATGTCTTACTTAATATGAAAATACTTGTTCATTCTTAAGCAATAATCAATCTTCATCCTTTTAAACTTCATTGTAATATCTTCCGATCTAATATCACCATCGTTGATATTAGGTTGAGTTATCTTATATATGTTGAAGGAATCACCAATACATCACCATTAAAATTGATTTGGACCAAGACTTACTTTTTCTTGTCATTTAAAATCTATTTACACTTTTTCATCTTTGAAAACAAATCCATCAATCATTTTCAACCAAGTTATTGTTAATTTAATTTCTCTTGAGTTTTGTTTTGTTACCTAGCTTAATTTCCAGATCTAGCTCTCTGTGGATATGACCTCGATCTTACCGAGTTAATTGCTACATCGCACACTCGTGCACTTGCGAGTTAAAACAAGCCGAACATAAAAAGCGGTCAAGCAATGAGCTCCAGCCTACCAGCATATGTAAGATGTTTACCCACCCATGCTTGAATAGTTGCTTCTAACTTGTGGAGAAGCGGTGAGAAGCCCGACTTGCAAGAAGCCTGTGTGGGTGAGAGGCACACCAAGATACCGAAAGGAAAGGAGCCTTCGAGAGAAGCCGTATCTAGCAAAATGGCTTGCTTCAGACTTACAGCAACACCACCAAAATAAATTGATGATTTGGAAGTATTAATATCCAAGCCAGATGTTTGCCCGAAGAGTACTAGTTCTTTGGAGGAGAATTTGAACTGAACATCTATCCCCTCGGCATAGCAGCATAACGTCATCAGCGAAAGAAAGATGGGTAATGCCAAGAGGCTTGCATTTCGGGTGAAAATGGAATGAAGGATTCTGGGATACTAAGCTGAGCATCCTAGTGAAATATTCCATGCGGGTGATGAATAAATATGGCGACAGGGGATCCCCTTGCCGCACCCCACATTTACCGGGGAAAAACCCAAACTGGCTCCCCATTGTGACCCCTTGAATATGAAGCTGTTTCCACGCAAGTCATCACCAGATGAACAAATCTATCAGGGAAGCCAAGGAGGAGAAGTAGTTGCCGTAAGAATGTCCATTGGACTGAGTCAAAGGCTTTCCTGAAATCAATTTTTATAAGGCATCTAGGGGAGGCTCTTTTCCTTTCATATTGCCTGAGAAGCTCCTGCAAAAGATTAATATTATCAGCCATTCGACGACCACCTAGGAAAGCATTTTGCATGGGGCTGATGATGCCATCAAGAGCATGCCCCAATCTGTCAGCTAGGATTTTTGAAATGATTTTGTAAACAACGGTACAGCAGGAAATGGGCCTGAAGTCACTAGCTGTAGTAACATGAGCAGATTTCGGCACCAGTGCTATGATAGAATGGTTAATCTGTTTTAGAAGTCGCCCTGATTGGAAAAAATCTTGCACTGCAACACAAAGATCCTGCCCAACCACATCCCAAGATTTCTTGAAAAAGAAAGATGAATACCCGTCAGGCCCCGGGGATTTATGATCACCAATGCTGAAAAGGGCTTTTTTGATATCATCATGTGAGACAGCAGCTAACAAAGAAGCTTGAGAGGCGGTGTCAAGACGAGGTCCACAGCAGGCAACATTCTCATCCAGAGGAAGTGTGGCCCGTGAAGAACCCAGGAGCTGCTGGTAATAGCTGACGAAGACATCCCCCACCTCAGCGAATGGCAGGAATGAAGTTCTTCTTGTGCCTGTGACTCATCAAGGCATGGAAAAAACTGGTCCCTCTATCACAGTCCTTGAAAAAGTTGCATTTCAATTTCTGGCTGTAAAACATTTTTTCCGCTGATTTAAGGTTGACAAGATCCAAGCGAAGCTTTTTATCCTGAGCCAACAAATGTTCATTGTCCTTGTCATTATGCAAAAGAGCTTGATGCTGCTCCAGGTCAGCCTCAGCTCTGCGTACTCGCTCCGAAATGTGTCTAAAGTGTAATTTGTTGAGCTGCTTCAGGGGAGCTTTCAGAAGTTTGAGCCGCCTGCATAAAACATACATTGGAGAGCCGTGTACCGCTGCTGCATGCCATTTTTGCAATATAAGAGACTTATAGTCTTGATGCTCAACCCACATGTTAAAGAACTTGAAGCTAGCACGATGTCTACGATGCGAGAGGGCCAATGCTTGGCTGCTATGGGAGAGTGATCGAGAATGCGCCGGGGGGTTTGAAATGCACATGCACTGATTGTTGAAGACCCGACCAGTAAGGATTCACCAAGACCCTGTCAATTTTGCTCCATATCTTCCCATTCGTCCAAGTGTATTTACAACCTGTAAAGTTAAGATCAGAAAGGCCTAACATAGAACAACAGGTTCTAAATTCAGAGACTTCATACGAGGATACAGGCTCTCCGTTGTGTTTATCCTCTTGGGATAAAAGAGAGTTGAAATCACTGAGAATAATCCAGGGGGAATGTGAGCTCCATTTTTGCAGGTCATCCCAGAGAGCTCTGCGAGCAATAACTGTATTATAACCATAGACAAAAGTTGCAACAAAGGTATATTGGTTCACTAAGCTACTGATGTTGACATGGAGTCCTTGAGCAGAAAGATCAATAAGCTCCACCTTGACAGTGGAGGGATTCCAAAAAACCAAGATGCGTGCATTATTGGCTGCTGTAACATTAGAAAGAAACTCCCAATTCCTTAACTGGAATTTGTGCAGAAAAGAAACTGCTGGGGGAGCCAGCTTTGTTTCAACAAGACCACAAACATCCACCTTATTTTTCTTCATGAGGCTTACTACCTCATGCTGTTTGAGAGGGCTGTTGAGCCCTCTCACATTCCAGCAGTGGACTAACATGATTGGGGAAGAGTGGGGGGTTCCCCACCACTACCAGATGATTTGTTGGAGTTCCTTTGCACTAAGCTCCTAGAGGGCATACCCGATGTAACTTTGTGCTGCATTCTGTTGACATAGACATCAACTGTTGCTTCAATTGCCTTCCCCTTGGAGGATACAGTCTGAGTAGAAGAACGACTGTTCACTGCAGGCAAAATCTTTGGTGTAAGAGAGGGGTGCTTATTACCATGTTTCTTTCTCCTTACAGTTTCCCAACCTTCTGAAACTACCGCATGGCGGGGCTTGGTCACATTGCTGCTGCTCCTGGGCATTCTTAGAAACCTGAGGGTCTTTGGGAACTTCAACAGAGGGGTTGAGTTGCGGGCCTGTGGGAGTAACAACAGGGGAGTTAGGTTGAGGATCTGTGGAAACAGCAACAGGGGGTCTGAGTCTAGAGAAAACACTGCCTTTGGACAGCACAG
>JAGMVL010000094.1:0-14264 GCA_019202695.1 Populus x sibirica
GAAATGACTTAAATGCTAGTAACAATTTCATGGTATGATGGTGTAAAATGTGGAACACTTGAATGTGAACATATGAACTCTTGAAATAAATGTGGTGATGAATGTGATTCAAAAATACAAATGTACTGGTTTGTGATCATTGATGTCTTAGGTGGTGCGGTCGGGATTGCGACAAGAACAACCCACAGGCGGAGCAGGTAGGTGACTTGCACCTTCCTTTTTCATATGTTGAATAATGAAATACTTTAACATGAATATTACCATATTGTGTTAGAACTGATATTAGATTGTCGAACGATTAAATGTGGACAAATAGTTGATTATCTTCGGTTAATGGCATTCGAATGGATGGTCGGGACGAACGACTGATTAGCTTCGGCTAATGGCATCCGAATGGATGGCCGGGACGAACGACTGATTAGCTTCGGCTAATGGCATCCGAATGGATGGCCGAGACAAAATAATGATTAGCTTCGGCTAATGGCATCCGAATGGATGACCAGGACGAACGATTGATTAGCTTTGGCTAATGGCATCCGAAGTGGATGACCGGGGTGAGTGAACGGTTAACCTAAACAAATGATGCCTTAAGAGGATAGTCGGGTTTAAGATTATGGTTGATTGCAAAAAATTGGTGTATCTATATGTACTACAAGCTGTTTATACCAAGTACATGAAGAAATTATAAATGTTAATGCTTCATTTAACTGCCAGACCGTTTAGTTACCATTATTATTATTATTAAGTAACTGTATTCTCTTAAATGTTTTGTACTGCTGCAGGGACGTCACACCAACGAGATGTCTAGAAAACCCGATACACGGGAACCTACTTTTGCAAGGAATCATGTAGATACATTCTAAATCACAATGTATTTTGTATGAATCAATGTGCTGAATGTATAACTTTTATTAGATCCTTTTGTTTAAATTCGTAATGGTTATTAGTCGGATAGGAATGCAAACTCATGTCTATGTATGTATATTTTTAATATGAACTTCTAATCATGCAACCATAATATTACGTGTTTATGTAAGATTCACTTTTAAATGAAATGTTGATTGTATGGATTGTATTTTGATGATGTGAGGGATCAGGTTTGCTGATTACCAGCACCAAGTGTGTGTGTGTGTGTGTGTGTGTGTGTGTATAAATTATTGTTGTTTTGGGCTTGAAAAACCAAGTTGTTACACCAGATCTGCCTCTAAGATAGTGAAAATTGCTCATCAACAAACACTTGGACTATTACAGTCCATCATTCTTGTCTCATTTCGGGAACTTATCGTCTCGACCTCTCCTTAAATTTTTTGCTATATCTGGAGTTATAGAACTCCGATTCAAGCAAGATTAGTCTCGTTGGAAAGCTAAGACATGAGGCTACAAGTTATATGATTAAGGACAACCTAGTTCTGCCTCGAAGATAGTTAAAATTGCTCATTAACAAACACTTGGACTGTTACTGTCCAACGGTTACTATCTCATTTTTCTACTGTTCCTGTCTAACTTCTACTCAGATTTTTAAGTATATCTAGAGTTATAGAACTCCGATTCAAGCGAGATTAGTCTCGTCCGAAAGCTAAGACATGAGGCTACAAGTTTTATGAATTAGGGAGAACCTTGTTCTGCCTATAAGATAGTCAAAATTGCTCATCAACAAACACTTTGATTGTTACTATTTGACCACTCCTTATATTTTTTACTATATCTGGAGTTATCAAACTATGATTCAAGCGAGAATAGTCTAGATGGAAACCTAGCACATGAGGCTACAAGTTCTATAATTGAAGGAGAACTCAGTTCTGCCTCTAAGATAGTCAAAATTGCTCATCAACAAACACTTGGACTGTTACTGTCTCGTTTTTGAACTATTACTGTCTAACCTCTCCTCAGATTTTTAACTATATCTGGAGTTATAAAACTATGATTCAAGCGAGATTCATCTTGTTGGAAAGCTAACACATCAGGTTACCAGTTTTATGATTTAAGGAGAACCTAGTTCCACCGCTAAGATAGTCAAAATTGCACATCAATAAACACTTTTACTTTTACTGTCTCGTTTTTGAATTGTTACTATCTGACCTCTCCTCAGATTTTAAACTATATCTGGAGTTATAGAACTCCAATTCAAGCAAGATTAGTCTCATTGGAAAGCTATCACATGAGGCTACAAGTTTTATGATTTAAGGAGAACCCAGTTCTGCCTCTAAGATAGTCAAAATTGCACATCAACAAACACTTTAACTCTTACTATCTCATTTTTGAATTGTTAATATCTGACCTCTTCTTAGATTTTCAACTCTATATGGAGTTACAGAACTCCAATTCAAGAGAGATTAGTCTTGTTAGAAAGCTGACACATGAGGCTACAAGTTCTGTAATTTAAGAGAACCTAGTTCTCCTTCTAAGATAGTCAAAATTGCTCATCAACAAACACTTGGACTGTTACTCTCCAACTGTTACTGTCTGACCTCTCCTTATACTTTTAACTATATCTGGAGTTATGAAACTTTTATTAATCAAACACATGAGGCTACAAGTTTTATGATTTAAGGACAACCCAGTTCTGCCTCTAAGATAACTAAAATTGCACATCAACAAACACTTTGACAGTTGTTGTCCAACTGTTACTGTCTTGTTTTTTAAGTGTTACTTTCTGACCTCTCCTTATATTTATAAATATATCTGGAGTTATAAAACTATGATTCAAGCGAGATTAGTCCAGTTGGAGAGCTAACACATGAGGCTACAAGTTCTATAATTCAAGGAGAACCTAGTTCTGCCTCTAAGATTATCAAAATTGCTCAGCAACAAACACTTGGACTGTTACTGTCCAGCTATTATTGTCTCGTTTTTGAAGCATTCTCGTCGACCTCTCCTCAGATTTTTAACTATATCTGGAGTGATGAAACTTTTATTCAGGCGAGATTAGTCTCGTTGGAAATCTAAGACGTGAGGCTACAAGTTCTATGATTTAAGGAGAACCCACTTCTGCCTCTAAGATAGTCAAAATTGCTCATTATCAAACTCTTGGACTGTTACTGTCTCATTTTTGAACAGTTACTGTCTGACCTTTCCTCATATTTTTAACTATATCTGGAGTTATGAAACTTTGATTCAGGCGAGAATAATCTCATTGGAAATCAAACACATGAGGCTACAAGTTATATGATTTAAGGACAACCCAGTTCTGCCTCTAAGATAGTTAAAATTGCATATCAACAAACACTTTGACTGTTACTGTCTCATTTTTGAACAAGCGATTCTTGTCGACCTCTCCTTAGATTTTTAACTATATCTGGAGTTGTAGAACTCCGATTCAAGCAAGATTAGTCTCTTGGAAAGCTAACACATGAGGCTACAAGTTATATGATTAAAAGAGAACCCAGTTCTGCCTCTAAGATAGTTAAAATTGTTCATCAACAAACACTTTGACTATTACTGTCCAACTGTTACTGTCTCGTTTTTGAACTGTTTCTGTATGACCTCTCCTTAGATTTTTAACTATATCTAGAGTTATAGAACTACAATTCAAGCGAGATTAGTCTCGTTGAAAATCTAAGACATGAGGCTACAAGTTCTATGCTTTAAGGAGAACCCAGTTCTGCCTCTAAGATAGTCAAAATAGCTCATTATCAAACTCTTGGACTGTTACTGTCTTATTTTTGAACAATTATTGTCTGACCTTTCCTCAGATTTTTAACTATATCTAGAGTTATGAAACTTTTATTGAGGCGAGATTAGTCTCGTTGGAAATAAAACACATGAGGCTACAAGTTCTATGAATTAAGGTCAACCCAGTTTCCGCTCTAAGATAGTTAAAATTGCATATCAACAAACACTTTGACCGTATCGTCTCGTTTTTGAACGCCATTCTTGTCTAACCTCTCCTTAGATTTTTAACTATATCTGGAGTTATAGAACTCCGATTCAAGCAAGATTAGTCTCGTTGGAAAGCTAACACATGAGGCTATAAGTTCTATGATTTAAGGAGAACCCACTTCTGCCTCTAAGATATTCAAAATTGCTCATCAAAAAACACTTTGACTATTACTGTCCAACTGTTACTGTCTCGTTTTTGAACTGTTTCTGTATGACCTTTCCTCAGATTTTTAACTATATCTGGAGTTATAAAACTCTGATTCAAGCAAGATTAGTCTCGTTGGAAATCTAAGACATGAGGCTACAAGTTTTATGGTTTAAGGAGAACCCAGTTCTGCCTCTAAGATAGTCAAAATTGCTCATTATCAAAATCTTGGACTGTTACTGTCTGACCTCTCGTCAGATTTTTAACTATATCTAGAGTTATAGAATTCTGATTCAAGCAATATTAGTCTCGTTGGAAAGCTAAGATATGAGGGTACAAGTTCTGTAATTTAAGGAGAACCCAGTTTTGCCTCTAAGATAGTTAAAATTGCTCATTAACAAACTCTTGGACTGTTACTGTCTTGTTTTTTAACAGTTACTGTCTGACCTTTCGTCAGATTTTTAACTATATCTAGAGTTATAAAATTATAATTCAAGCGAGATTAGGCTCGTTGTAAAGCTAAGACTTGAGGCTACAAGTTCTATGATTCAAGGAGAACCAGTACTGCCTGTTAGAGAGTCAAAATTGCTCATCAACAAACACTTTAACAGTTACTGTCTCGTTTTCAAAATGTTATGGTTTTACCACTCCTCAAATTTTTAAATATATTTGGAGTTATGGAACTTCGATTCAAGCGAGATTAGTCTCGTTGGAAAGCTAACACATTAGGCTAGAAGTTCTATGATTTAAAGACAACCTAGTTCTACTTGTAAGATAGTCAAAATTGCTCATCAACAAACACTTTGACTCTTACTCTCCAATTGTTACTGTCTCGTTTTTCAACTATTACTGGTTGACCTCTACTCAGATTTTAAACTATATCTGAAGTTATAAAATTATGATTCAAGCGAGATTAGTCTCGTTGGAAAGCTAACACATGAGGCTACAAGTTCTATGATTTAAGGAGAACCCCAGTACTACCTGTTAGAGAGTCAAAATTTCTCATCAACAAACATATGGACTGTTACTGTCCAACTGTTATAGTCTCATTTTTGAACTGTTACTGTCTGGCCTCTTCTTAGATTTTTAAATATATCTGGAGTTATAAATATCCGATTCAAGTGAGATTAGTATCGTTGAAAAGCTAACACATGAGGCTACAACTTCTATGATTTAAGGAGAACCCAGTTTTGCCTAGAAGATAGTCAAAATTGCTCATCAACAAACATTTAGAATGTTCCTGTCCAACTGTTTCTGTCTCGTTTTTGAACTGTTACTGTCGAACCGCTCCTTAGATTTTTAAATATATTTGGAGTTATAGAACTCCGATTCAAGCGAGATTAGTCTCGTTGCAAAGCTAACACATGAGGCTACAAGTTCTATGATTTAAGGAGAACCCAGTTCTGCCTCTATGATAGTCAAAATAGCTCATCAACAAACACTTGGGTTGTTCCTGTCCAACTATTACTGTCTTGTTTTTGAACTGTTGTTGTCTTACCTCTACTCATATTTTTTTTACTATATCTGGAGTTTTAAAATTATGATTCAAGCAAGATTAGTCTCGTTGGAAAGCTAACACATTAGGTTACAAGTTATATGATTTAAGGGGAACCCAGTTGTACATGTAAGATAGTCAAAATTGCTAATCAACAAACACATTGACACTTACTGTACAATTGTTACTGTCTCATTTTTGAATTGTTACTCTCTGACCTCTCCTCAGATTTATAATATATCTGGAGTTATAGAACTCCGATTGAAACAAGATTTATCTTGTTGGAAAGCTAACACATGAGGCTATAAGTTCTATATTTAAGGAGAACATAGTTCTGCCTCTAAGATAGTCAAAACTGCTCATCAACAAACACATGGATTGTTACTGTCTGACCTTTCGTCAGATTTTTAACTACATCTAGAGTTATAGAACTCCAATTCAAGTGAGATTAGTCTCGTTGGAAAGCTAACACATGAGGCTACAAGTTCTATGATTTAAGGAGAACCCAATACTGCCTGTTAGAGAGTCAAAATTTCTCATCAACAAACATTTGGATTGTTACTGTCCAACTGTTATAGTCTCGTTTTTGAACTGTTACTATCTGATCTCTTCTCAGATTTTTAAATATATCTGGAGTTATAAATCTCTGATTCAAGCGAGATTAGTATCGTTGGAAAGCTAACACATGAGGCTACAAGTTCTATGATTTAAGGAGAACAAAGTTCTGCCTCTAAGATAGTCAAAATTGCTCATCAACAAACACTTTGACTATTACTGTCCAACTGTTACGGTCTCGTTTTTGAACTGTTACTAGCTGACCTCTACTCAGATTTTAAACTATATCTGGAGTTATAAAATTATGATTCAGCGATATTAGTCTTGTTGGAAAGCTAACACATGAGGCTACAAGTTCTATGATTTAAGGAGAACCCAGTTCTGCCTGTTAGAGAGTCAAAATTGCTCATCAACAAACACTTGGACTGTTCCTGTCCAACTAGTATTGTCTCGTTTTTGAACCGTTATTCTTGTCGACCTCTCCTCAGATTTTAAACTATATCTGGATTTATAAAATTATGATTCAAGCGAGATTAGTCTCGTTGGAAAGCTAACACATGAGGTTACAAGTTCTATGATTTAAGGAGAACCCAGTTCTACATATAAGATAATCAAAATTACTAATTAACAGACACATTGACACTTACTGTCCAACTGTTACCGTCTCGTTTTTGAACCGCATTCGTCTCGACCTCTCCTTAGATTTTTAAATATATCTCGGAGTTATAGAACGCAATTCAAGCGAGATTAGTCTCGTTGGAAAGCTAACACATGAGGCTACAAGTTCTATGATTTAAGGAGAACCCAGTTCTGCCTCTCACATAGTCAAAATTGCTCATCAACAAACACTTGGAATGTTACTGGTCAAGTGTTACTGTCTCGTTTTTGAACAGTTATTGTCTGACCTCTCCTCAGATTTTGAACTATATCTGGAGTTATAAAATTATGATTCAAGCGAGATTAGCCTCGTTGGAAAGCTAACACATGAAGCTACAAGTTCTATGATTTAAGGAGAACAAAGTTCTGCCTCTAAGATAGTTAAAATTGCTCATCATACACACTTGGACTATTACTGTCCAACTGTTACTGTCTCATTTTTTAACTCATTCTGCCTCGGCCTCTCCTCATATTTTAAACTATATCTCGGAGTTATAAAATTATGATTCAAGCGAGATTAGTCTCGTTGGAAAGCTAACACATGAAGCTACAAGTTCTATGATTTCAGGAGAACAAAGTTCTGCCTCTAAGATAGTCGAATTGCTCATCATAAACACTTGGACTATTCTTGTCCAACCATTCATCGTCTTATTTTTTAATCAGTATCTTGTTTGGCCTCTCCTCGGATTTTAAACTATATCTGGAGTTATAAAATTATAATTCAAGCGAGACTAGTCTCGTTTGAAAGCTAACACATGAGGCTACAAGTTCTATGATATAAGGAGAACCCAGTTCTGCCTCTAAGATAGTCAAAATTGCTCATCAACGAATACTTGGACTATTCCTGTCCAACTGTTATCGTCTCATTTTTGGAATTCTTGTCTGACCTCACTTCAGATTTTTAAATATATCTGGAGTTATAGAACTCCGATTCAAGCGAGATTAGTCTCGTTTGAAAACTAACACATGAGGCTACAAGTTCTATGATATAAGGAGAACCCAGTTCCGCCTCTAAAATAATTAAACTTGCTCATTAACAAACACTTTGACTGTTGCTGACCAACTGTTACTGTCTCGTTTTTGAACTGTTACAGTCTCATTTTTGAACTATTACTGTCTAACTTCTCTTCAGATATTTAAGTATATCTGGAGTTATAGAACTCCAACACAAGCGAGATTAGTCTTGTTGGAAAACGAACACATGAGGCTCCAAGTTCTATACTATAAGGAGAACCTAGTTCTGCCTCAAAGATAGTCAAAATTGCTCATCAACAAACACTTGGACTATTACCGTCCAATTGTTATTGTCTCGTTTTTAAACTGTTACTATCCGACCTCTTCTCAGATTTTTAAATATATCAGGAGTTATAGAACTCCGATTCAAGCGAGATTTCTCTCGTTGGAAAGCTAACACATGAGGCTACAAGTTCTATGATTTAAGGAGAACAAAGTTCTGTCTCTAAGATAGTCAAAATTGCTCATCAACAAATACTTGGACTATTCTACTGTCCAACCGTTACTGTCTCGTTTTTGAACTGTTACTGTCTGACCTCTCCTTAGATTTTTTAATATATCTGGAGTTATAGAACTCCGATTCAAGCAAGATTAGTCTCGCTTGAAAGCTAACACATGAGGGTACAAATTCTATGATTTAAGGAGAACACAGTTCTGCCTCTAAGATAGTCAAAATTGCTCATCAACAAATACTTGGATTCTATGTCTCCTTTTTGCACCGTTATTCGTGTCGACCTCTCCTCAGATTTTTAAATATATCTGGAGTTATAGAACTCCGATTCAAGCAAGATTAGTCTCGCTTGAAAGCTAACACATGAGGGTACAAGTTCTATGAAATAAGGAGAACCCAGTTCTGCCTCTAAGATAGTCAAAATTGCTCATCAATAAACACTTGGACTATTCATGTCCAACTGTTACTGTCTCGTTTTTGAATTGTTACTGTCTGACCTCTCCTCATATTTTTAAATATAACTGGAGTTATAGAACACCAATTCAAACGATATTAGTCTCGTTGGAAAGCTAACGCATGAGGCTACAAGTTCTATGATTTAAGGAGAACAAAGTTCTGCCTCTAAGATAGTCAAAATTGCTCATCAACGAATACTTGGACTATTACTGTCCAACGTTATTCTTGTCTCGTTTTTGAATCATTCTTGTCGACCTCTCTTTAGATTTTTAAATATATCCGGAGTTATAGAACTCCGATTCAAGCGAGATTAGTCTCGTTTGAAAGCTAACACATGAGGCTACAAGTTCTATGATATAAGGAGAACCAAGTTCCGCCTCTAAAATAATTAAACTTGCTCATCAACAAATACTTTGATTGTTGCTGACCAACTGTTACAGTCTCGTTTTTGAACTGTTACTGTCTGACCTCTCCTTATATTTTTAAATATATCTGGAGTTATAGAACTACAATTCAAGCGAGATTAATCTCGTTGGAAAGCTAACACATGAGGGTACAAGTTCTATGATAAGGAGAACTCAGTTCTGCCTCTAAGATAGTCAAAATTGCTCATCAACAAACACTTGGACTATTCCTGTCCAACTATTACTGTCTCGTTTTTTAATTGTTACTATCTGACCTCTCCTCATATTTTTAAATATAACTGGAGTTATAGAACACCAATTCAAACGAGATTAGTCTCGTTGGAAAGCTAACACATGAGGCTACAAGTTCTATGATTTAAGGAGAACAAAGTTCTGCCTCTAAAATAGTCTATATTGCTCATCAACAAACACTTGGACTATTACTGTCCAACTGTTACAGTCTCGTTTTTGATTTGTTAATGTCTGACGTCTCCTCAAATTTTAAACTATATCTGGAGTTATAAAATTATGATTCAAGCGAGATTAGTCTCATTGGAAAGCTAACACATCAGGTTACATGTTCTATAACTTAAGGAGAACCCAGTTTTCCATGTAAGATAGTCAAAATTGCTCATGAACAAACACTTGGACTGTTACTGGTCAAGTGTTACTATCTCGTTTTTGAACTGTTACTGTCAGACCTCTCCTCATATTTTTAGATATAACTGGAGCTGTAGAACTCCAATTCAAGCGAGATTAGTCTCGTTGGAAAGCTAACACATGAGGCAACAAGTTCTATGAGGAGAACCCAATTCTGCCTCTCAGATAGTTAAAATTGCTCATCAACAAACCCTTGGACTGTTACTGTCCAATTGTTACTATCTGACCTGTTCTCAGATTTTTAAATACATTTGGAGTTATAGAACTCTGATTTAAACAAGATTAGTCTAGTTTGAAAGCTAACACATGAGGCTACAAGTTCTATGATTTAAGAAGAAACCAGTTCTGCCTCTAAAATAATTAAACTTGCTCATCAACAAACACTTTGACTATTCCTGTCCAACTATTACTGTCTCGTTTTTGAACTATTACTGTCTGATGTCTCTTTAGATATTTAAGTATATTTGGAGTTATAGAACTCCAACACAAGCGAGATTAGTATTGTTGGAAAGCTAACACATGAGGCTACAAGTTCTATGATTTAAGGAGAACCCAGTTCTGCCTCTAAGATAGTCAAAATTGATCATCAACAAACACTTGGACTATTCCTGTCCAACTGTTACTGTCTCGTTTTTGAACTGTTACGGTCTGACCTCTCTTTAGATATTTAAGTATATTTGGAGTTGTAGAACTCCAACGCAAGCGAGATTTGTATGGTTGGAAAGCTAACACATGAGGCTACAAGTTCTATGATTTAAGGAGAACAAAGTTCTGCCTCTAAGATAGTCAAAATTGCGCATCAACAAACACTTGGACCATTCTTGTCCAACTCATTATCGTCTCCTTTTTGACTTGTTACTGTCTGAACTCTTCTTAGATTTTTAAATATATCTGGAGTTATAGAACTCCGATTCAAGTGAGATTAGTCTCGTTGAAAAGCTAACACATGAGGCTACAAGTTCTATGATTTAAGGAGAACAAAGTTACGCCTCTAAGATAGTCAAAATTGCTCATCAACAAATACTTGACCTTCATCGTCCAACGTTATCGTCTCGTTTTTTAACGCTCATCGTCTCGATCTCTCCTTAGATTTTTAAATATATTTGGAGTTATAGAACTCTGATTCAAGCGAGATTAGTCTCGTTTGAAAGCTAACACATGAGGCTAGAAGTTCTATGATTTTAGGAGAATCCAGTTCTGCCTCTAAGATAGTCAAAATTGCTCATCAACAAATACTTGGACTCATCTGTCTCCTTTTTGAACTGTTCATCGTCTCGACCTCTCCTCAGATTTTTAAATATATATGGAGTTATAGAACTCCGATTCAAGCAAGATTAGTCTCATTTAAAAGCTAACACATGAGGCTACAAGTTTTATGATTGAAGAAGAAACCAATTCTGCCTCTAAAATAATTAAACTTGCTCATCAACAAACACTTAGACTGTTGTTGTCCAACTGTTACATTCTCTTCTTTGAATTATTACTGTCTGACCTCTATTCAGATATTTAAGTATATTTGGAGTTATAGAACTCCAACACAAGCGAGATTAGTATCGTTGGAAATTTAACACATGAGGCTACAAGTTCTATGATTTAAGGAGAACAAAGTTCTGCCTCTAAGATAGTCCAAATTCCTCATCAACAAACACTTTGACTCTTACTGTCCACTTGTTACTGTCCAACTGTTACTGTCTCGTTTTTGAACTGTTACGGTCTGACCTCTCCTCAGATTTTAAACTATATCTGGAGTTATAGAACTCCGATTCAAGCGAGATTAGTCTCTTTGGAAATCTAACACATGAGGCAACAAGTTCTATGATTTAAGGAGAACCCAGTTCTCCCTCTTAGATAGTCAAAATTGCTCATGAACAAACACTTGGACCGTTCATCCAACTCTTCGTCTCGTTTTTGACATTATCGTCTCGAACTCTTCTGAGATTTTTAAATATATCTGGAGTTATAAAACTCTTATTCAAGCGAGATTAGTCTCGTTTCAAAGCTAACACATGAGGCTACAAGTTCTATGATTTAAGGAGAAAAAAGTTCTGCCTCTAAGATAGTCAAAATTGCTCATCAACAAACACTTGACCGTTATTCGGTCAATTGTTACTTGTCTCGTTTTTGAACTCTATTCTTGTCGACCTCTCCTCAGATTTTAAACTATATCTCGGAGTTATAAAATTATGATTCAAGCGAGATTAGTCTCGTTGGAAAGCTAACACATGAGGCTACAAGTTCTATGATTTAAGGAGAAAAAAGTTCTGCCTTTAAGATATTCAAAATTGCTCATCAACAAACACTTGGACCTCAGCATCGGTCAAGTGTTACTGTCTCGTTTTTGACTTGTTTCTGTCTGACCTCTATTCAGATATTTAAGTATATTTGGAGTTATAGAACTCCAACACAAGCGAGATTAGTATCGTTGGAAAGCTAACACATGAGGCTACAAGTTCTATGATTTAAGGAGAACAAAGTTCTGCCTCTAAGATACTCAAAATTGCTCATCAACAAACACATTGACTCTTACTGTCCATTTGTTACTGTCCAACTGTTACAGTCTAGTTTTTGAACTGTTACTATGTGACCTCTCGTCAGATTTTAAACTATATCTGAAGTTATAAAATTATGATTCAAGCGAGACTAGTCTCGGTTGAAAGCTAACACATGAGGCTACAAGTTCTATGATTTAAGGAGAACAAAGTTCTGCCTTTAAGATAGTCAAAATTGCTCATCAACAAACACTTGGATTGTTACTGGTCAATTGTTACTGTCTCGTTTTTGAACTGTTACTGTCTGACCTCTCCTCAGATTTTAAACTATATCTAGAGTTATAAAATTATGATTCAAGCGAGACTAGTCTCGTTTGAAAGCTAACACATGAGGCTACAAGTTCTATGATTTAAGGAGAACAAAGTTCTGCCTCTAAGATAGTCAAAATTGCTCATCAACAAACACTTGGACTATTGCTGTCCAACTGTTACTATCTCGTTTTTAAACTGTTACTGTCTGACCTCTTCTCAGATTTTTAAATATAACTGGAGTTATAGAACTCTGATTCAAGCGAGATTAGTCTCGTTGGAATTCTAACACATGAGGCTACAAGTTCTATGATTTAAGGAGAACCTAGTTCTCCCTCTCAGATAGTCAAAATTGCTCATGAACAACCACTTGAACTGTTACTGTCTCCTTTTTGACTTGTTACTATCTGAACTCTTCTCAGATTTTTAAATATATCTGGAGTTATAGAAATCTGATTCAAGCAAGATTAGTCTCATTTGAAAGCTAACACATGAGGCTACAAGTTCTATAATTCAAGAAGAAACCAGTTCTGCCTCTTAAATAATTCAACTTGCTCATCAACAAACACTTTGACTTCTTTGTCCAACTCATTCTTGTCTTTTTTTTGAACTCTTACTGTCTGACCTTTATTCAGATAATTAAGTATATGTGGAGTTATAGAACTCCAACACAAGTGAGATTACTATCGTTGGAAAATTAACACATGAGGCTACAAGTTCTATGATTTAAGGAGAACAAAGTTTTGCCTCTAAGATAGTCAAAATTGCTCATCAACAAACACTTTAACTCTTACTGTCCAACCGTTGTTGTCCAAGCGTTATCGTCTCGTTTTTGAACTTTTACTGTCTGACCTCTCCTCAGATTTTAAACTATATCTGGAGTTATAAAATTATGATTCAAGCGAGATTAGTCTAGTTGGAAAGCTAACACATGAGGCTACAAGTTCTATGATTTAAAGAGAACAAAGTTCTGCCTCTAAGATAGTCAAAATTGCTCATCAACAAACATTTGGACCGTTGTTCATGTCCAACTATTACTGTCTCGTTTTTGAACTGTTACTGTCTGACCTCTCCTCAGATTTTTAAATATATATATGGATCTTAAACCTGGCTATCCTCTTAAAGCGTCATTTGCTGAGGTTAACCATTCACTCACCCCGGTCATCCTCTTCGGATGCCATTAGCCGAAGCTAAGCATTCATTTGTCCCGGCCATCCATTCGGATGCCATTAGCCGAAGCTAATCATTGATTTGTCCCGGCCATCCCATCGGATGCCATTAGCCGAAGCTAATCTTTCTTTGTCCCGGCCATCCATTTGGATGCCATTAGTCGAAGCTAATCATTCATTTGTCCCGCCCATCCCTTCGGATGCCATTAGCCGAAGCTAATCAACCATTTGTCAACATTTAAGCGTTCGACGATCTAATATCAGTTCTAACACAATATGGTAATAATCATGTTAAAGTATTTCATTAATCAGTGTATGAAAAAAAAAGGAAGGTGCAAGTCACCTACTGCTCCACTCGTGGGTTGTTCTTGTCTTGACGATGGTCCAATCCCGACCGCACCACCAAAGACATCAACGGTCATAAATCAGCACATTTATAATTTTGAATCACATTCGTCACCACACTTATTTCAAGAGTTCATATGTTCACATTCAAGTGTTCCACATTTTACACCATCATACTATGAAATTGTTACTAGCATTTAAGTCATTTTTTGCCTAGGAGGCTTATTTTAGAAATC